>VMKM01000649.1:0-271592 GCA_008360985.2 Macquaria ambigua | reverse complement strand
CACCAACAATACTTTGTCTTTCTTTTGTTCTTTGCCGAAAGTACTTCAGCAACTTTCTTCTATTTCTGGCTGCAGGAGTACTTTATTCACACACACACACCCACACACACACACACACACACACACACACACACACATAAGAGATGAGATAAAACTTTATTGATTCACATGTTACAGCAGCACAAGAGACAGGCTATGAGGGAAACATATTAAGAACGATATCAATGAAACAGATAAAAAAATAAATAAAAAAATGCCATTCAAACAAAAGCTATGTACAATATATACATTACAGTACTGTAGACTATATAAATTAATTGTGCAAATATGTGTGTGCATTTACATGTGCAAAAATAATGAGTCCAGTAGTACAACTCTGAAATACTTATTGAGATTGTACAGTGACTTATTTAAACTTCACTGATGCAGAAACAGGTAGCTATAGTGTGTGTACTATTACTGTAATAATGTGAATGTAAGTATATATATATATATATATATATATATATATATATATATGTATATTTATGAATGATAAATATTGTAATAAATACAGAAAATATGTTTCATAAAGATATATGAAAATATATAGAGCAGTGTTTTATGTAATATACTGTATGTACAATATACAAATATACTGTATTTAATATACTCACACAATATACTCTACTAATAATACTAAGCAATAAATCATCGCATATGGAAAAAAAGTAACCAGCAAATGTTCTGAGGAGGGGTCGCTCTTCCTGGACGGACAGACATGCAATAGATGTTTACAGAAGAGACCAAATAAGCAAAATGGCAATATAGAAAATCAGGATGGCAACATTATAGATTGATTATAAACACACGTATATAAAGAATATGATGCCAAACAGATAGGACCTGAACCACACAACCTCCTCTCACACACAAGAGGAAAAACTCACAAGCACATCATTCACACAGAAGGGAAAGAGAGACAGGGAACCATACACACACACACACACAGTTTCAGCACTTATATGAACTTGTATATGAATAACGAACCAAAATACTGAAGCAAACGAACTGTATTAATCATATTCTGGTGACTCATTTGTATCACTGCCACACTCGCTCACATTCACACAGTGTACACACATTTACTGCACATACAGCACACACATATATTATGTGCTTTCACAACACACCTACACACACATACACACACACACACACACACACTTGGACACAGTGCAGCTCAGCATTGGATATTTTTGAACACAGTGTTGTTGGGTAGCCTGTTATACAATATGTGTCTCAGGGACAGCCAGTCTTACTCTGACCTGTTTTCTGTCTCAGTGGGAAGGTGGGAAGAGACTGGCCTCACAAACAGGCACGACTCGCTATTGTCCTTCCAGATAGAGAGAGAGAGAGAGAGAGAGAGAGAGAGAGAGAAAGAAAGAGATGAAGATTAAAAGTTATCATCTCTGCCACTGGCCATTTCTACTGAATTATACTGACGAGATACTAGAACAAACATAAAATGAGCCACTGCAGAAAGAAAACACAGAGGGGGCGTTGTGATGTGAGGTGCATTTGATATGAAAATGTTGAAGTGCTGATGGCCTAGAAAAGGAGGTTTTTGAATTAAATAACATATCGAGTTGATGCTGACATGCTGTGATGAGACCTTTAACCTCATTGCAGTGCCAGTATTTCAAGGTCTAGCACAACCTTATATATTATTGCTGGAACACATTCTCCTACATACTCCTTACTATCACCACCCCATTGGTCTGTTGTTGTTTATATACGTTTACTGTGTCTCTATATGCACTTTTGCTTCTGGTTAGATGCTAAACTGCATTTCATTGTACGGGTACTTACTGTGTGCAATGACAATAAAGATGAATCTAATCTAATCAATTCATTCACTATTCCCAACATAGTAAACACACACTACTTGACTTAGTGAGCATTAAATTGAGATTTCTGACACTTATGAATCATCATAATTTGCTGCAGGTGTTGTTTTGAATGACTGTGTGACTGTAATCTATGAAAGGCGAAGCATTGCACTGTGGGATTTTAGCAAGAAGAAGCGTACGTGCTATGGACGCCACTTTTTCCATTCCATTGTGGGATTTTTTTGAGGGCGCTATGTACGGCTAAAACTTCACAAGGAGAAATCAGGCATTCAAATAAAATGGCAGTAAGAGAATGTGGTGTGCTAGGTAGCAAGCAGGGAAGAGATATCCGACTCAGCTTTTCTGGAGTTCTCCACATCCTGTCATTCCTCACCTGTCCTCTAGTCGTCCTCCGTGAGTTTTTCCTCCTGGAGATCAACTGACCACTCGCCTGCCCAATCAGATGTCCGTCATTCCCCCATTAGCTTCCTAAAAGACAGTTTTTTGGTCATATTTTCTATGTTGCCATACTGCTGTGACGTCTTAGCCATTCTTGCCTGAACTTGCTGTAGCCTGTTTGCCTGTCCTGACTGCTGTAAGCCTGTTTATCAAGATGTTCCAGGATTTACTATATCATACTGTAATATGTAAATAAACACCTCCACTAACTTCAGAAGTAATTGCCACATTTCTATAAAATGTCAGCTTCAGGGAAAATGAGCAGAGGTACTACATCACACAGAGTGAGGCGATTGTTCATCTAGTAACTACATTGATAACAAGACTAGATGTGTCTGTCTCATTCAGCTCAGCAGGTGACAATGATTGATCACATTATATGCTCACTTTGCAGTAATTAATCAGAGGAAAACTGGAGACAAACAGCTCGATCAGTCACAATCAAGGGCCGGTTTCACACTGGTCTGTACTGTTAGATCAATCTTGATTCTGCTCTTAGATACATTTTAATCTTAATTTCAAGATTTAGATTAATCTAAAGCAAGTTAGACAGTTCCACAAAAATAAAGACCAACTTATTTTAAGCCTAAAAGGTTAGCCACCCTACCCCGCAAGCTAACTCAGAACTAAGGTCCATGTTTCCATGGTAACAATCAGTGACACCTGCTTACCAGAGTTTCCATGGTAACAATCAGTGACACCTACTGACCAGTGGAACCAAATTACAAGAAAAGATGAAAACATGGCTCATAATTTGTGGTTTGCTAACAATATTGTGGAGCGAGTAATGAGAAGGAAAGAAGTTTTTAGAGAGCGCAGTAACCAGTTGGAGATTTACAGCAGCGAGGACGTCGTCAGTCGTTTTCGTTTGTGAAAAGAAACTATCCTGAGTCTGACTGACGAGTTAGCAGAAGTACTGCCAGTCCTGCCACATTAAGGAGACCCAGCAGCTCAGCTCTGCTACAGGTCTGTGCTGAGATTTTATTTGTACTGAAAGTTTTTTGTATTGTTGCTACCAGTAAAATATCCTTGTAACTGTTGAATCCTTAAAGAAGGCAAACATTTTCTGTTGGAGTGAAAGGAGCTGAGCTTGGTCAGCCATGTTTTTAGTTTGAAAAAGGTCTTAATTTACCCAGAATTCATAGCAAATTAGTCCTATTTAAGATTGTCAAGAACAAGACAGCTTTGTGCTGAAGTCTGACAATAAGTTCGATCCAAACCATAGTCAAAGTCTGTCTTTGTGAAACCCACAAGAGTTAATTAGTTTGGTTACCAGCTGGGCACAAGTTTTACCCAACAGAATCTGCATCGATTTGAAGTTAATTTAAAATACATATTAACTAGGGATGTCCGATAATATCGGTCGGCCGATATTAGCATAATTATGTAATATCGGTAAGAATCGTTATCTGTTTTTTCTCAGATAATGAAAGCCCGATAACGCAATGCCTGGGTTTCGCCAAATATGCTGGAATCGCTTGTGGGGTCCTGAGACATTTACCGGCGTGCGATTGATGACCTCATCAAACCGCACCTGGAGGCAAGTTTCACCTGTGGATAACAAAACTGCAATTTGTAATGATTGCAAGGCGCTTATCAAGCGAGGGGGGGCCAAGACTTCGTCCTTAAACACTTCAAATTTAATCGCTCACATCAGGAAGAACCATCCCGAGGTACACGAAGCATTTGTGCAGCAAAGTAATGCAAAACAACTAGGAAAGGACGCACTGAAAAAAACAACGCAACTGTTGCTCAAAGAGTCAACAGAAAAAAAATGAAATACAACAAAGAACACCCAAGAGCGAAAGCGATCAGCCAAAAAATCATGGAGTGCATCGCACTGGATAACCAGCCGTTTTCCATCGTGCAAGACGCCGGATTCAGCAAACTCGTGGAGTTCCTCGAGCCACGCTTTGCCATGCCTAATCGCAAGTATTTCTCGGATGTTTGCCTCCCCGAGTTGTACAGTGTTGTTCATAGACATGTCGAGAAGCTAATTTCTGATGCTGTAGCCATTAGCTTCACAACGGATATCTGGTCTTCAAGCGTTAGCCAGGTTAGCATGCTGAGCTTGACTGCTCAATGGCTTGATCCAGACTTTGCGCCAATCAAGGTGTCATGTTTAGCAGGGCTGATTGAGCCCAGTTTATATTTTCAGTGACTGTATTAGCCCATGTAATGGGCTCAGGACTGAGTCTGTCTATATCTGTGCACTTTTGTTTCCTTTGTTTGCACATTACCTCATTCCTAAAGTGTTGTTTGTACCTCATAGAAATGAACAGTTTTCAATATATTAGGCTGTCCTACACTACATGTTATTTTTGTTTACTTTAAATGCTGCACAAAGTTGTACAGGACAGGTACAATGTTGTTTACAATTTGTGAAGAAGTCAGATTTGTCCTAATTGTAATGGGCATTGTCAGGATGATCTCAGGAAGAGCTGTTGTTTGAGACAAAATGTTAAAAATAAATATGGCACTTTTCCATAACTTAAGTTGAAGTAGTGTTCTTATTTTGTACAGACATGTTAATTTGTGGAATGCCTCTAGTGGGGCATCACAATAAAAGTAGGTGATGTGTTAATTCCACAACAGGAGATATGTGATGTGACCTAAAAATAGTTTTGGGGAAAAACGGCTGCATATATCGGTATCGGTTGATATCGGAATCGGAAATTAAGTGTTTGGACAATATCGGCATCGGATATCGGCAAAAAGTTAATATCGGACATCCCTAATATTAACTAGTTGAACTTGCGGGGTGGGGGTCAGGTATCTGGGCAGCGCTTGTAATCTTTACTATCCAACCCTGCTGTCATGTCTGCATTTGGATCCTGCTTCCTGTTGCCTGTTTAACAGAACAATGACACCACCAATAAGAAAAATAGTTTGTGTATCACTCTGACAGTTCATTCTGGCTAAATGTAAAAGTCTTCTAGTCTGTTCCACTCAAAGTGTCATCACAAAAAAATTAAAATGGGAAGTGAACAGAAAATGTTTGAGCAAAAGGTTTGGAAATAAGGGTAATTAAATGAAAAGAAAGTTAATTTTGCTCAAGAAGTGAAGTGCCACAGCTATATTACAGTATATTATATAATCACTTGTGTAATACCTTCTCTCAAAGTACAATGCATATTTGAACTAAATATATGGTGTAAATGTATAATTATCATATAACAACCTGTCTGATTCTGACTTTTTCCACTAGCTCAGTCGGTTCTGTCAATCATTCATCACACCTTTATGTAACAGATACATTTTGTCACCTGTGATGTGGATGACGATGAGGGAAAGTTAATTTCAAACATGGCCTCCTGACACTTCACAGCGGGCTAAACACGTACATACATAGCGTAGCAATAAGAGTGTCATATTTCCGTGCTGTAAATAATGTGTGAATGCAATCATTTGATGGGAGAGGTGCTTTGCTTACGTACGGAGGCTCAAAGTGACACTGCAACAAAAATAAACATACATTGAGGAAGAATTGCAGAAGGAATTGTGTCAGAAGCAAAGCACGTGTGTCACTTTAACACCAATTCACACCCTGGCCCACTTCCTGAACTCTTCAGTATAACAAAGCTGCTAAACCCTCAGTGACCCTGAGTCTAAATAACACCGCTGCTGCTAATCTTTAGCTTCACACTTATACAAATGGCCTTTTGAGATTTGACATAACATGCAAAGTATTGCCAATACATTGTAATTTCATAAAAACTGCAGTGGAATAGGGTCGCTTTTTGTAGTCATTAGAAACGTTGGATTTTCTGAAGAAAATGTCTGTGTGTGCATATTTACAGGATGGTGTACTGCGGTTCAAATGTAGTCAGGAGGCAAGAAAAAAAGATAATGGACGTGTATTTGTATTTTGAGTCTGCTGAAATTGTTTTTTATCCACACTCTATGAATGGCAATGTTGCTCTGTTTGCTCGGTCCAAACTGAAATATCTCTAAAACTATTGGATGCAGAGTCATGGTTTCCAAACGATGAATCCAAAGGGTCGAGTTACACTAGAAAAGAAGTAGTTCGTACGAAAAGTGTCAAGACAATCTCTCGTGGAAGGCATGTATAGTGTTGCATTCGGTTGACCACATAAAAACAGAAATAGTTGTGTAACGAATGAAAAAGGAGAACTTGAAAGTAAAACCCTTCTCACCTCCGCAACCACGATGTAAAGTGGGTGTGAACGTGGGATTGTCTGTTTCAGAAAGTTCCAGAAATTGACGGACACAGGCCCCCCCATAATCCCATGTCGAATACTTGGAGGGGGTGGGGTTTTTCAAAGCTATTCAACTGTCCAACAAGCAGTTCTGATGAAGCATACATATTCCAGTGGATTAAGGACACTTTTTTGCATTAATTTTGGTAAGATTTTCTGAGGAAAATGTGTGTGTTCTTTATTTACAGGATGATATACTGCATAACAGATTTAAAGTTTCCCTCTGCTGAAACTGTTTTTTCCCGAAGTAGTTCCCCTCAGGAAAAGCAGCATGTAGTCCACAAATGGCTGAGAGTAAAGATGGTTTCTGGAGTCTCCTAAATCTCTAACGTGATTTTTTGATAATAATGTGCCTGTGTCTCTTCATTTTCTATGAAGCCAGATAGCAGAAAATAAATTAAATGAACCATGTTTTTGCTCTGAGATGAGTCCAGCTTTAATATTGTGAATCACTGTCAATTACTGTAAACGCTGTATGTTGTCCACTTTGGATTTCTCTCTGGACACTGTGTCTTACATTTCTGGGTTAAAAAACAAATTATGAAAGCACTGTTATGTTTTTCAAAAATCCATTGATGGCCATGCCTGGGTGTGTTTTTGACCTTCAATATTCTTTGTTGAAGCTCTGTGAAGAGATACAGTATAGAATATTAAAAGAAATAAAATACACAGCGTCTCTAACAAGGACAGGCTCCTCAGAGAGTTGAGTCATGTATATTGATGGGTCTGTTTGGCTCTGGGTTTGTTTGTGATTATTATCCTGCTTCTTTTCTTCAGGCCTGTACAGAACCACTCGCCAGTCTCACTCAGTCATCTGCTCTATTCTTGTGGTTTTTCAAATCCTTTCTCCGAAGACCTACGTACTGGACCATTTTCTAATTAATTTGTTCAAACCACTTTGTAGACTGACCAGAATTACCTTGGCTTTCAGGCCACCAACAAATGTTACTTTGTCCAGGTTGTTTCACATCACCGGTTAAATCAGAGAAACCAGAACATTATTTACGTAGGGAAACAAACATCAGTGTTAAGCAGGGAGAAAAAGTAAGCTGTCAATGTGTACTAAAATATAAATGCATGTTGTTTTGAATCTTTTAGCATCTGTAGACAGCAGAATCAGCCACCTAGAGAAATAGAGATTCGATTTAAAAGCAGATCAACGCGTATCCAACTACTTCCAACAAATTTAAAACCAACACAAATGATCGTTATTTAAAATGCACTCTTAAAGGTACCCTGTGTACTTAATATCAATAGACTTGATCCTTACGAGCAAAATTTGCTATCATGTTATGGTGATCCAGGGAACAAATGAGCATTAAAGTTTGTGTCCCATGTTCTTTCATGTTAAGAGTTTACTGATAGTTGCCTATACTTTCCATTGGTTATGATTACATAGGTGTTGGGCCTTGACTTGAGTAAAACCTTAGAAAACATTACTTTGAGTAAAGGTTTGCTGTAGCACTTCATACATTTTCATTTGTTATGAGACTTGTGTATGAATAAAAAACTGGAAAAGGTTTTTATGTAAAAATACCGAAAAGGATTTGTACAACTCTGTGATATTGCTTTTTCCAAATAAAAAAAAGAGAGAGAGAGACTTGTGTAGGATGATAATTGCTGTCAGTTTCCCCAAAAACATCACAGAGTTCATTGATAAGTTGTAGTACTGTTCTGTAACAAACAAGCTATAATATGTGACACCTTCACAATTTGAATAAAATGCATTTTGTAACAGAATTTTAAAGGCAAACGTAAATTTGCATGAGTATATATATATATATATATATATATATATATATATATATTTATAAAATCCTTGATGAATCCGAAAACCCAATTATTCACATTAAATATTTCTTCATTTTCAAAAAGCCCTTGTTATTCAGGAAAAAAAAACTGCATCCAGATTCATTCATAGCTAAAGCTAATAAGAGACTTCGGGAGGCAAATTAATAGAAAGACAGCATTTCCTACCTCAAACAAAAACACAAGTTTTTTTCATATGTTTTGAAACGTGCATTTCCATCAGCTTGAAGTCTTCTTCTCCTCTTTTACGGCGCACTACTTTCAACAATTCTGCAGCCGACAGAAATGTGTATCAGATCATCCCTGTCTTTATTGCACATGCTGGTAGGACATGTGATCCAAACAACATGGCGACCGCCTCATCAAAACATTGCTCTAGAGCACCACTAGTAGTCAAACGCTGCACATGGTGCCTTTAAAAGAAAGGTTTTATTCACCCTGAGTCTGTCTGGCTGATTCCTTCTTCTCTCTTTTCTCCTCCTTTCGCTCTCTCTTCATATTCATAGCAGGAATTAATCTGCTGTCAAGGTGTGTGTGTGTGTGTGTAATTACAGTGGAAGCTCTTCGGTGGACATGTCGACGCGCGCACACACACACACACACACACACACACACACACACACACACACACACGATGCAGAGGGAGAGCGGTGCTTACAGCTGGATCCCTGCTGCTGTCTGTGTGATGAGGAAAAAGTAGGTCTCTCATCTTGTTAATCACACATATGCAGTTCGCTGCTAGATGAAGGTGTTGATTAAACACGTTGGTTAGAGAAAAAGAGAGCTGCAGCTCTGCCTGAGGATTTTTATGGTGAGGGGTTTTTTTCAGGTCAGCCCAAAATCTTTGTGCAAACACTCTCTGCTGATCAGATGTTATGTTTGCAGTTTTTTTTTCTTGTGGTGGAAAGCATTTTCACTCATGGGGTGTCCTTGGACAGGTCCATCTTTTTACAGGATTTCACTGATTTGGTTTGCTATAAATACATGAAAATATGGTAATTTATGCAAGGATAACATTATTTATGTGTGTGTGTGTGTGTTTGTAATGTCTATAAGGCATAACAGCAGCATGAACATCATTCTTTATATAAAGAGTGTTTTCCAGGATACCTGCACCTTTAATATGCCAGTTTTATTGTCTATAAAAATATACTCTCCAAAGTAATTGCTGAGATCTGGGAACACGGCAACTTCATTTCAACAGGGTCTGACAGGGCAAGGTACACTAGCAGTCAGAAGATCAGACAGATTATAAACAACTGGCAACGTGTAGGCAGATAATCACACAGTAAATAATTTTACTTAGAGGTAAAACTGTAAGTGAGCACACCCAAAATGTTAATAATAATTCCTCACTGCACAGAAAATTAGGTATGATGGCCAAAACTGTGAAAATAAGGCCCAAGTTATATTAAAACAAATTATCCTTTAATATTACTCTAAGCACATATTACTCTCTAGGTTTGAAAAAAGGAGATACTTACACTCAAGTTCCAGTATAGTTTGTCCTTCATTCTCCCCGTTTTGCACTCTATGTATACTAATAATATACAGTTCATTTAAACATTTCATTTAAACATCAGTAACCCAAAAATTGCCATCCCTTATCCTAATCTGATCTGTAAACAGTAACACTATCACCGCTTCTTGGAGATCGGACATTCCAGCATCTGGTTTGTATCTGCTGCTATGGGAAACAGCACAAACTATCAGAGAAACAAGGATCCGATCATAACATTTTTATCCAATTTTAGGTCCCACAGCTTCAAGTTTAATCCGTAAGGGCTGCATGTGTCTTATTTTCTTGCGGGGTGAGGTGGACAGATTTCCAATAGAAAACACTGGTGCGGGTGGGAGTGATCAGGATCTCCATGGGAGCGGGTGGGAGTGGGTGGGATGATGCATCTGCAGGAGTATGAGCCGCACTGATCGGAAATCCTGCAGGAGTGTGTGTATGAAATATTGAAAGAAAACACTCTGTGGTCCCAGTTGAGGATTTGTTCACTTGATTAATTATTGCAATAACCCTTAACACTACTGATAACATCTCACTTTAATAGCCAAAGAGAATTTGTTACAACGCTTATGAATACAAGCCCCCTCTCCCACCGAAATGCTTCTCACGTGCAGAAGTTAAGAAAATCCTGACAATGTGAGATGTGATCATTTTCCTCTGCACTGCCGCGGCCTCGTGCGTTCCTGAGCAGAGGCCATGTGACAGCAGATCCAAGCAAGCAGGCGGCGGAGAGCAACTGCATAGACAACAATGCGCAGGAGCACGCAGGCACAATTACGCATGCGTCCACGCATGAGGGCGAACATGCTTTACTAGCACACACTCCTTGCTTCAGACACACTATTTTGTCCGTGTATGTGCAGACAAAATCATGTGCATGTACCAGGAAAAACAACATATTGAGAGAGTTTACACAGACAAGCCTGCTCACTCCCTCTGTATATCTCAGTCGTCTCTTTCATGAACTAAAGGCCGGTGATGTGTGAAACTGAGATGTGCAGCATGATTAATGAATGAATAGCTCTCAGCATAGAGTGTGTGTGTGTGCTTGCATGTGTGTGTGTGTGCATGTCTTGAGTATAGTGGAATTAACACTCCCTTTGATCCCCTCACTCGGCGCTATGGACGGTTATGCATATGTGTGTGTGTGTGTGTGTGTGTGTGTGAGAGAGAGATAAAGTGCAGAAGAGAGGGGGTGTTAGCAAATCCCTCTCATTCAGCAGCTAGCTACTGTTGGATATATCATTCAACTAAAAACGAGTCTTGGCGGAGGGGAGGGAGGGGTGAGGAGAACGACGGGGATGAAGGCGGAAAAGTGGAGCTGACAGAGATGACGCAAGGCGGTATGAGACAAATTTGCAAGAAGAAAAAAAAGATACGAGAGGAGCAGATGAAGGAGGAAAGAGAGAGTTGAGGGAGAGGGATAAAAACAGGATGGAGAGAAAGAGACAGATCTACATTTTCTCTCCATTGATTAACTATGAATGGAGCTCGGCAGTGCAGTTCAGCAAGGCAAATGCAGGGCACTCACTCTGTGTGTGTGTGTGTGTGTGTGTGTGTGTGTGTGTGTGTGTGTGTGTGTGTGTGTGCGCGCGCTTCGGTCTGGCCTCCATTGTGTACCTGAACACACAATCGTGGTCGAGCAGAATCGCTGGCTGTGTCCAAACATCCGAGTGAAACACAGTGATCTGCTAAAAGTTACATGGTCGGTTCTGCTCTGAGGCGCACAGAGTCTAGTGGTCGGTACTCCAGCAGTAGCTGTGCTCATGTTAAGAAACAGAAGAGGGAGAAGGAAAAGAAGAAACATTATTTTACTAATGAGAACAAGAGTTTGTACTATTGCCTTTTGCTGTCTCCAGGCAGTAACAGGCAACAGTACAAACTCCAGATGGAAATGAATTACACAGGGTTTGTGTTTCTCATCGCTTCTTACTTTATATCAATTACAGTAACATAGTGGTATTATAGTATTAGTCTGATAGTAGTATTTTGCTGTATATTAATCTGTCTTTTCTCTCCCGCTGAACCCTGGAGCAAAGTTGCATGATTGTAACTGTCACATAAAAATTCATGAATGTGTTGTGTTTATTGTGTCTACTGGTGTGACTGCTGCTGTAAATCTTGTGGAGCTAAAATCTTCTCAGTGCTATGCTCCAATAGCACGGTATCCAATAGCATTCAGCACCATTCAGGTCCTTTGTACCCACACACACATTAACATGTTAACATGCTAAATGTTGTATGCTATACATTAGCATGTTAACATGGTATCCGTAAGCATTTTAACATGCTAACTGTGAGTATAGCATGTTGGCACCTAATACATAAACAAGGGTTAGCATGTTAACACACTAACGTTACACGCTAAATGTCTTCAACACCATAGTTAGGCCAAACTTAATCACAACATTGCAAACTTGCCTCAGCCATGAGTCGGTTTGCTAGTGGCGGGTGAACGAAACAAACTGGGTTACTTAAAAGAACCAGTTTTCTCATCACTGGTCTTCACAAGTTCAAGATCTGAAACAGACCTGTGGAAAACCTGACGTGCATAATTTTCCCGGAAAAGAGACAGTCCGATCCGGTCTGTAGAGTAGAAGTAGAAGGATAATGATCTAGATAATTTCTCCATTATTAGTGGCTAAATGAACTGGTAAAGTCTTGTTTAGCCTTGGAACAACAACAAAAAAAATCTCTGTCATGAGTAGCAAGGTCTGCGAGGCCTCCACAGAAGGCTGTAAAATAAATGTGACCATATATTTTCTTTAGTTATGGTGACAGCTGACATTGTTGTCTACTGTCCTAGTTGAGGCCTTGGTAAGCAGAGGGTTGTGTGCGTTTATTTGGGGGTTAAATCGTGAGGGAACCAGCAGCAGCACAGAGATGCAAGTTTCTCCTGAGGCCATGGTTCACCTGGGAGAAAAAACACAGAGCTAGCATAATGCGTTTTTCGTTTTTTTTCTATATTTCTTTCTGTTCGACTCATGGTCACCGCTGCTGTCACAGAAGGACTGCATCACGTTGTCTTTATTTTTCTTGCTGGATCTTAAACTTTATCACTTTTACCATGATCATGTTAGTGCGTGTCGTGATCACAGGGAGCCGTTTGCACCAACTCTTTGTAAGTTAGCCTAGTTATAACGTATTGTTAGTATATAATAGTGTAAATATAGATTTATGCATTACTAAATTAAAGCTGAATGCACACAAACCAGTTGTTATGTACACATTAGTTGCCATTAAATATTTTACACCCGTGTAAACCAGGTGTAACTGTTGCATAGCTAACTGAACTAATGTTAGCTTGAGTAGAAGTTATTTGGAATATGTTTGACTTATCTGACCTGACAAATGCTGCTTTTGTAAACTAGAAAGGTTTTAAAATACGTATCACATAAATAACACAGTAGGCTATACCTCAAATTACAAAGTATTATACCAATAACGTTAGCCAAAATAGCATCAGATTAGCATAATTGTTTATATCCCATTCGTTCTAAATTGCATGCATACCACTAACTCTGAAACACACATTTCTCCATGTATGCAGATATAAATATAACAAAGTAATACCTATATTAACAGAAGATTGGTAGTTAAGTTTAAAATATGGTTTGGTCTCTAAAACTGTTGTATTTGGCAGTTATGTTACAGCTTGTGATGCTACAGTGACTGTTTGTGACTGCTTTTGATTGCATGGCGCTACAAATGTTTCCTAGCGACTGATTTACACATTACTAAAGTCTGTACCAGTAAATCACTTGTTTGAAACTAGAAGTTACTTTAAACACAGAGTCATGGATTTCATGAATAGCTGGTGTATCCCAATCCAGGCTCTTGGAATCACGAAGCCTCATTGTATCATAACTAAAAAAACACAGCCCATATCCGTTTTTTTTTCTTTTCTTCTGCAGGTGCATGTATTTTGTCAATACTGCTGTATTTCAAATTGATGACGAGTGTAATACTTTTTAAAAGTAAAACACAATCTGTTGTTTTTGTCAGTGCTGGTCAGGCATTTTGTAGAGCAGGCCTGTGTGCTTCAGATCCCACGAGAGATCGGTCCATAACTCTGACTGTGTGCCAGAGCCTCCACAAACTATCGATTCTCTGGTGCACTTTAGATGTAACCCAACTCTCAGCCCCCATCAATCCTCTCAGCCCCCTCTGCATCCTGCTGCAGCATCCAAAACTGCCTTCTAGGGTACCGGGTCTAACTGGAAATTATTGATCCTGGCATGGACCATCTGATTATGATGTGTTTTATGACTCTCTGGATGGGAGCTTTATTGTTTTAGTGGCCGCATCTGGTTTCTGATGATGGACTTGGTGAGGTCAGTGTAGGGGGAGAGGAGAGGAGAGGAAAGCAGAGGGGTGCAGAAGGAAAACAGAGAGAACAATAGAGAAAGAGAGACAGAGTGATGTGTTAGAGGGGAGAGTTTAATCGATACTCTAAAGCATGACATCATCGTTTAGCCGGTCTGGAGGGACATCAGGCGCTCTGCCAGTAACCGACAACAGCCAGACCCCGGCCATGAATCATTAATGTCATCCTCTTATCCATCCCTCTACGTTGGTTCACTCCAGTCTGATGTTACAGGCCAGGGCACCTTCAAGCCAAGCAACGTGTTTGTCAACAACAACATCTGATTTCAAACGCTGGTGGTGTTGAACTCATTAAGAGAAATGGAGCAAAACACACTCAACCAAACCAAACAAAAAAAGATTCTTGTACCATTTTTTTCTAGTTTTTCTTTCTTGTTTGTACCATTGGATTGTATTTTATCTTCATCATCATTATTTGTATTAGCAGTAGAAGTAGTTGTAGTTATAACTTGTGCTGAAATCAGTTAATCAACCTAAAAGCAAAAAAGGTTTTGATAATCAATTAATCGTTCAGATCATTTAAGCAAAAATGCAACATTTGCTGGCCACAGCTTCTTAAATCTTGTTGCTTTTAGTCTGTTTTATATAATACATTTGGGCTTTGTACCATTGGTCAGACAAAAAAAGATATCTGAAGATGTAACTTTAGGTTCTTCCATTTTTCATTATTTTCTGACATTTCTTTTATTTATTTAACAACTAATCGGAGGAGAAAAGATAGATTAGATAGTAATAATATGCTGTATCCTAGAAATTAAGTGTATATAGTTTTATTTTGCAACAGCAAATGTGTTTTATAGGAAATGTAATACCAACCGGATTACATTTTTTATCAGAATTATGAGGAAATGTTAAATAACCTATATGGCAAGTTGCAAAATGTTAATATTGAACTGTAGTTCTGCACGTAAAACGGAAGAAAATAGACTTGAAGCGTAAAAATATGCTTCGGGTCATGCGAATGAAACACAAGCCATTACGAGGCCTGCAGAGACAGCAGGATTGATTAAAATAGGAGTGTATCTGTTCCATCAGAGGCACGTGAGACTGACAACTGAAAAACACCGCTGAAATGCTTTCTGTGTAGACATGCCGTTACTATAACTACTAACAGAGTACTACCAATCCTGGATCAATCCTACCACTATTACTACCACCTGCCCTAAAGGCATAACCTACAACTTATATCTCATCTACAAAATCAGATTTTCAATAATTGCAAACTACGACATATGCATTTTAGATATTTTTCATATGACCCCACATAGGAAGTAAAAAAATGAAACATGTTGGAGATGGAGGAAATCCACACAACACCAGCCACATGCTAAATTAAACAAACGTATTAGATGGTAAACAGGAGACATCCTCTACCTCACTCAGCTGACCTCTAGACGGGACAGGATGTCTCGTCTAGAGGTCATTTATAAAAAAAAAAGAAACACACACACAAAGTTACAAAAGGTATACCACACACATCCGAAGATATGTGAGACACACACACACGCACAGACAGAGAGATGAAGAGAGGGAGACTCTGTGAATGGGGAGAGGAAGATGTTAGTTAGTATTCCTGCTGTCTGGAGGTGAATTGGTCTCCTATGGATTATTAATGAAGCAGGGAGAGCCCATTGTAACCCAGTACTCTCACTCATTTTAACTTTAATGATCCAGGCACATCCGAACTGCTGTATATCCTTACTGTTAGAGTTGAACAGACGGGCAGACTGAGACACACAAGCAGTCTAAATACAGTAGAGAGATACTCCATATCATATTACCTGAAATCTTTCCGACAATATTCTAAATTAGTTTATTTATGGTAATTGTTAATATAATGCACTTTTTCAAGTGCACAAAGTTAACAAGTGCTTCACAGTAATAAACAGATCAAATGCATTTACAGTACTAAAACAACATGAAATTAAAATAAACATGAACTACAGACCACATACAAAAATTACACATACAAATACACTACACAAAAGGAGGTTTAAACTGGTGGGTCTTGAGCTGCTTTTTGAAGCCGTCCACTCATCCTTCTTCTCGTCACTTCCACTGTCGGCCCTGTGACAGCACACACAACTAGTTTTCTCCTCTGATACACGAGAAGTCACCAGGTGCTTCTTTTCACCTGACAGACAGGTGGTTCACTGGCAGGGCGTAACGCAAGGCAAAGTTCATACCGTACTTTGACAGATCCCACTTCCCCACCACACAGTCACCCCAACCAACCAGGAGTCTCAAGTGCATCGGAAAAGACATGATCCCCCAACAGCTTCCCACCCAGGAATATTTCGAATTTGATGGAGAGTCAGTATCATGGATTTACTAAAAGAACCTATTTAATTGGCGGAAAATTGTTCGCCCAGCACATAAGCCAAAAAAGTTTTCTAGCTTCAGGGTTTGCTTCCACATTGTGCAGACTATGGCACATGCCCATTAGTGTTTCTCTCGCTGGCCACGGACATAAAAATCACTTTTCTTAGCTCTAGAAAGGTTTTACAAATATAAAACCTTTCATGGTTTAAATTAAATGAATGATACAAAGAGTAATAATTGACCTTGTTTGCAGTTGGGGTGTCCTGTCAAATGTTTTACAGACGTCTCTTTTATAACGGTGGTCTAAGGGGAAAATGCTTTTTGGGCTGCAGGGGATTTTTTCACTGCAGTACTGCAAGTGGCCAAATGGGACAAATTGGCACCAAGGCTGAGGGGCGGCGCCGTATCCAGGTCTCTTAATACATCCATGGTCAGTATAAGGATATCAGGGGGTGTAATGTGAGACCTTTTAGTGCACCTTGTCAACAGCCTGGCAGTTGCACTCTGAACCACTTGTAAACGATCCAAGGAAGTCCTGCTAATGGAAGTAAAAAAACAGTTAGAGTAATCCAAGTGGGATGAGATGGATGCAAGATTATACCATGGCCACTGAAACAAGATGAGTCTACCGCCATGTTAGCAGCTCTGTGAGGCTGCAGGCACAGTGGTGCTTTGAACAACATGCTAAAGTCAGCATGCTCATGATGACAATGCTAACATGCTGGTGTTTGGCAGATATGTTTACCATGGTGGCCATCTTGGTAGGTGGCTGTTATCAAGCTAACATTTACTAATTAGCATTAAATACAAAGTACAGCTGAGGATGATGAGAATGTCATTAGTTTTGCAGGTATTTGGTCATAAAACAAAGTATTACACACAACTAAAAGTCTGACTTGATGATGGCGCTGGATGAAAAGTCAAGAGATCACCAAAGTCAAACGGATACATCCTCTGGGAACCATGAATGTCTGTACACCAATCTGTTAAGTAGATGTTGAGGTATTTCACTGGATAATTAAAGATTTTGACCTGCTGGTGGCATTCGATGAAAAGTCAAGGGAGCACCAAAGCCAGTATAATTCATCCTCTGGGGAACATGAATGAATCTGTACGGCAATTGATCCAGTATTTGTAGAGATATTTCAGTCTGAACAAAAGTGGTGTCCCGACTGACAACCGACATAACTATCTGTAGAGTCTTATTATTAGTGTGGCTAAAACCCCTAATTTATCAGGTATAACAGGCCAGCTCAAACATAGTCGTGGTCAACAATTTAACTACTGAATCAGTGCGCAGACTATTGTATATTAAATTGCAGATAACTATAGCAACAGGACTTATGCTATCTCTGCTTCTGCTATGTTACTAGTTTACCCTCAATGGTGAAACGAACCTGACCACATCTTAAACTTTCCTTCATTTTCGTATATCAGAGCACCTCGTCTTGTATTATTGCTTACAGTTTCACCCGCAAGTTTGACATACAGCGGGACCCATTTACATTGTGCGTCAGTTGGATAAAAAACAGGAGCCACATGCTAGTCAGAATTCAAGGCCTGGTTAAAAGTGAACTCTTAGTTACTAAAGGTAGGAGCCTCGTTCACCTTCGGGACCAGCCTGCCTGGGGCACGAATAACAACATCAGCTGTGAGGAAGAGCAGATGTTGTAGACTCTCATCTTTGCACATGTGGGATCAAAGGATTCCCACAGTGGCTTCTGGAGTATCTAACGAAAACCCCCTTGAATATCTCCTTCGCAGACTTAAAGAGAGGTGAGATGTCACTGTATATCCACAGAGGTTAATCCCACCATCACTGCCACACACACACAGACACCTAAACACATAAGCACATGTCTATATACACAAACAAGTGTGTACATGCATAGAGGTACTTATACTCTCTCACATAAACACACTCACACTTCACCACACTGGTTATTGCTGTGCCCCAGTTGCCATAGTGACAGGGTGACAGAATATTGAGCTCTGTGTGTGTGTGTGTGTGTGTGTGTGTGTGTGTGTGTGTGTTTTGTCACACTTCACCCTCTCCCAGATCGTGTTGAGTGTTGATTTGTGAGAATTTCATCAGTGCTTTGCCACAGCACTGGTGTGTGTGTGTGTGTGTGTGTGTGAATGTGTGTTTGTGTGAGCATGCACGCAAGTGTGTGTGGGTAAATCTCAGCGTTTGCCCTTGCTTGTGGGAGTCATTGTGTGTGTGTGTGTGTGTGTGTGTGTGTGTGTGTGTGTGTGTGGATGACAAAACAGAGGAAACACTTGAGCTTGTCTGTCGGCACTCTGACCAGAAATAGGTCTTATGAACACCTACTCACCAGATAAGAGCCTCTTTTCCGTTGAGCCCCAGACTGAAAATCACTCTGACCACTCTGACTAAAGAATTACTCATTTTCTCCCCCTAAGGCAACCAGCTGAGAGCTGACTTTTGCTAATAATTTTCTACTTTATGGTTTTAATTTGGAGAAAATACTAAACTAGGAAATGTATTGCATTAGGTGAAACATGTAGTGCCAGACATTTATTCTACACTGCACAACACACCAATCTTAACAAGTAATTTTGACTCAGATTAAGCCTTCAAGACTAAGAGTCAGTGCTTTAAAATAAGGGTACGATATTAATGTAAGATAGATCACTGCAATGATGTATAAATAACACCTGATTGTAGATGATTGGTTTGTACTGCTTGTTTTCAGAATGTAAGATACTTTATAATAGACGATAGAAGATGAAGATGATGATGATGATGATGATGGAGACTGTGCTCAATTCTTTTCTGTTCTTTTGGTTCCTTAATTTGTATTTTTTACATTTTTCTCAAAAATCTATTGATTTATCACTGTTTATTCTGGATATAAAAAATGGGTGGCATTTGGATTTTAAAAATGAATAATTCAAAAATATTGTTGAAAATGAAAATTTGAAAATACCACTTGCAGCGCATAAAGCTCTGAAGTTTGATCTTTTTAACTTTTACTTATTGGGACTCTGGCACACAATTATCAGCACATTAATAGCTCAGTAAAGTTGCGGTCACACCTGACTGCTCCCCATTCATTTCAATGAGAAAAGGTGCGAGATGTATTTGCTTCAGGTAGCAAACTGACCCCACCTCATTCACTTCGCACAGAATTCAATCTTGTTAAACCTTGTCACATGAAATCGCGAAGCTTTCCAATGTCTGGAGAGAGGGACTGACGTCTCATTCAGGAAACACTGATTGTTTATATAACTGCATGTCAAAATGATACAAGCTGCAAAGAAAGAGGGATGCTGCTTGTCTGTGGTGAGTGCAAAGGCATTAACTGAGGGTAATGACGATAAAATGTTTGATAAAAAGCTGTACAACTTTGTGGATGGTAGCTGGCTAGCAATACTAGTTTGCGCAGTTTATGCTTACAACCCTATCCATGCTATTTCCTGCATGCTTTTCACCGCACCACGCAAGTAAATTTTGCCTGGCAAAATCCAGGCTGCTCCTTTGAAAGAAGTATTTTTAAGTGAAAGTCTGTCACATGAGCCTTTTCTATTCTTTTCTATTCTCTTCTGTTTTACCATAAGTAGTATAAGTGGCTCCTCTGCTCTCCCTGTAACCCTATGCGTCCATCATTGCTTAACAGGAAGTGCGGTGGTTAGCATGTTGGATGTTAATGGTCATAGCATCTATTTTCAGGCTGAGTGCTGCAACCTGAGACGACTGGCAGCTGTGTGGACCCGGACTGGGCCACTAGCCCTGAGCACAGGACAGGAAGGCAGATTGGACACCGGGGTTTAGGTGTCAGTGTGTGTGTGTGTGTGTGTGTGTGTGTGTGTGTGTGTGTGTGTGTCTGAGAGGGCAGGAAGCGGACGTGGACACCCGAGTCGTCTGATATGTAGGGAATCTGTCGCCTCCGATCACATGGTGGAATCTGTCGCACCGGGCCAAGGACAGGCCAAGACTTTCCCACAGTTAGTCAGAGAATTAGTCAGAGAGAGACAGACAGTTAGGCCAAAAACACAAGGTAGAGACAGAGCAACACTTCCTGTTACACTGCAGCATGTACCAAGACCAAAAAACCAAGTTGTTTACCAAAACAAAACTAAAAGAAATCGGCACACTCTCAGACCAAAACAGAATTTAATATTTACTTGATCTACTGAGCTCCTTCAAAGTTTTATTTAATTAATTTTCTTCTATGGTCCTCACAATTATCATTATATTTAATTGTTAAACTATGTAGTAAGTTAAACTATATAGTAAATAAGTAAGTAATATAGCATTTCAATTTCAGAACCAGGGTTACAAAGTGCTTCACAATTTTAAAAAAAGACCATATATCTCATCTCTCTCTATATCTATACTATCTTTTATTCTTTATTTTATTTGTGATTGAAAGTTCACAATCGTATCGCACACTCTTAATCAGCAGATGAAGTTTGCCTAGTTGTCATGGAATTGTAATTTTCATTTTTCTGAACATTTTAAGGACTTCTCGTCCATGTTAGCCTAAATGATTGACAGAAAAAGAAAACTTCATCTTCTGAGGAAGATTGTGTGATACAGTCAGCTAGTAATGGTCCTTCTGCTGTTTCAGAATTAACAGTCTGAACTTTAAGTCATCATGGATGAAGAAGTCCTTAAAACGCTAGATTGTTATTTGATTGTGGTTATGCCAATAAAGGAAATTTGAATTTAAAAATTGAATTTGAAAAGATGAGACAGGGTGACAGTAGAAGGCACAGACGCAGAGAGACAGACACAATGACAAGACCCATACAAAATGAAGCACAAAAACACTAAAAGATCAAAAATGACAGAAAGAACAGAACTATTCTATTGCATGGTGTGACAAATGGATCCTCCTCTCCTCTCCTGCCCACAGCAGAAAATCTTCCAATAATGATCTGTTTCCAGCTCAAAGAGCACAACATGTGTCACTGTCAAGAGTGTGTGGCTTGTTAGCTGAGAGAGCGAGAGGGGCAGATTTGACTTGACCCTGTCACACGCTGCCGCTAACACAGCGAGGCAGAGACGATATCACAGCCATCAGCCCTCAGAGAGAGAGAAAACAGAGACTCAGATTCACGTGTTGTGCCGAGTCAGTATCAAAAAGCCAAGCTGCTCAACATGTATTATACAATGGGAAAAGCAGCAGGTCGCCTCAGTTACAGTGACATTTAGCATTTTATTAATTTATTTGTTTAATTTGTCAGCTACATCTGTAGTTAATCTGTTAGTGAAAGGTAATCAGGGACCAAAGTTACTGATTATCAGTGTATCAGCATCCAAAATTTTAAATCCATAAATTTACAGTTTATGTTTTGACAGATAAAACAAGCTTGTATAAGGTTAAGTTTTAGGGTTACTATACGTTTGGGCCACTACAACTCCTTTTGGGGCTTATGAGGCCTTGAAATGAAGGTGGTGGCTTAGAGCTGAGAGCAGTTCAACCAAAGTGATTTTTCTGAGGACGGAGGGAAGGAATTTAAGAAAAAAAAAAAAGAGAGAGGAAAAAAGCACAATTTTGTGTCACAGATTAATCTTTGGACCCCTTGGGGTTCACGACCCCCACGTTAGGAACCACTGAGTTGAAATATTGTTTCAATCATGGCATAAAAAAAAGTGCTGAAAGTGCCAGCTGACATGACTTGGGAAGTGAATACAGGTTAACTGAGGTGAAAACAAATATCTGTGTACATTCACCACTTGGACCACAACACCATTACTTTGTCAGATTTTGACATTATGTCACCATAATGTCAGATTCATTTTTTCATGTAATTCTTTCATGATGAAGAAACACATTCTTATTATCTGTATTTTACGACACTGTTGTCCTTTAATGTATTTTTTCCACCAGGCTATATTTAGCAGGTGTAATTTACTGAGCTATTACTTATAGTGCAGGAATCCCTCTTCTACTTAAAGGGATTCCTCTTAGTGTGATGATAGAAACTAATCTGTGTGCGTTTGTGTGTGTGTGTGTGTGTGCGCACAATAATACACACAGATGCAGACATCTCAGCTGCTGTGCTGTAAAGCCCAGATTCATGTTTGCCAATAAGTAGCACTGACACAGAGCCTGGGCCGCAACACGACCAGGGGATTTGTAGATCATTAGTAGCCCCGACAGACACGGGCATGCACACACACAAAAACACACACGCACACACAGTGTCCTGTGTCTCCTGCAGGAAATGACTTGTTGACATCCTGATTCTGAGCCTGCATGTTTAGCTCTCCCCACAGATAATGGACACTAATGAGGTGAGACAGGCAGAAGCAACGAGTCACAGGGAGACAAGTAGAGAGAGAGGGACACCAGATGAGAAGAAAAAATGAGAAAAGAGAGAGAGAGAGAGACTCCATTAAAAAAAAAAAGCATTAACCGCGTGAAAGAAAAAAAGAGACATGGGATGAATTAGCCACAGAGACAATTAAGAGCATTTGAATGAAACAAGAACACCCTGTGAGCACATAATGAGATTACAATGTGGAAAGAACATTCATGATTATTTTGAATCCACCAGAGCTCTCATCCCCGATGATACCCAAAACGCATGCACTCCTCAATAATAAAGCACTTGTCATGCAGTCTGCACGTTTGCTTCGTCTGAACAGCAAACGCAGAGTTTGTTATTGATGCCCACTCATCATTCGAGCCGGTTTTTGCCTCTCAGTGTTCATAAAACTGAAAAATGAAATGAAGCCTTCTCTCTACACCATTTGGCAACCGACTGCTTAATAAGAACACCCCAGTGAATTAGTGATACACCTCCATAAATTTAGGGGTACTGTACAAGAACAGCCCTGGCCTAACTTTATATACGACTAATTTGCAACAGCAAATACTGTACTGTATTCACAGAATCGTACTAACACCTGAATAACATGTTTTATTATATTGAGAGCTGCGTGCAGAGAATGTCCTTAGTTAAATCTCAGTCATCTACATATTGTATGACTTTTTTGGCAACTGGAGCTGAGAGAGCGATGGTTACGCAATACTATGTTTCTTTCTTTTCATCAGAGCTGCTATTTTAAAACAGCACTATGAATAAACAGCCTTCAGTGAGTCTTTGTGAAGGACACAGCTCGCAGTCAGCCTTTCTGTCAGTGTGTTCGTGACTCTGAGTTGTTGTAACCGGTTAAACACTTTATCTGAAGCTAAAGGTGTCTGGATTTCAGTGCAATAGGCAGAACCAGGTTTTGCTCTCATCTGCAGAGCAAATTTTACATAAAAGTAGAGTAAAGTAGAGGAGCGAAGAAGAGGAAAATGCATTCAACAAGTGTGAAACTCAACCTCCTGGATATGAATCAATTTTAATCTGTGAGGACAAAACTGAAATGTAAAATTTGAATAATTATCGGAAGTTGTACTAATATTCATTTTTTACATTCTTGTGTGTTAAGTCTACTCTGCAGGGAATGCTGTAGCGTTATGTAACACAACTCAATGTAGTTCAAGCCTTCATACAAACAAAAGAGCATGGAGTTTAAAATTTAGGCCAGAGGAGGAATGCTTTCTGGGCTTCAGCACATCAGGGAGAAGTGCTTATTGGTGGATTAAAGAGTAAATTCTTAAATCTTTATTCACACAGGGAACAGATCTTGAGTACAGGCTGTGAACTTGTTTGAACCCAGACAACTGGAGCTAGCCAGGCTAATTCATCTCTCTCTAAGTATCAATGAGCAAGCCGTAAGGAGAAGCTGGGATATACATTTCTTGCTCGAGAGCACCGCAGCAGAAGTTGAAGGAATACAGCTCCACATTTTGGGAAATACTCTTATTGTCTTTCTTGCCGAGGATTAGATAAGAAGATCGATACCACCCTCATGTCTGTGCATTAAATAGCTAATGAAGTGGCGTTAATGGAGCTGGAGCCAGCGGGATTAGCCTAGCTTAGCATAAAGACTAGAAGCAGGGGGGAACAGCTAGCCTTAGTCTTTGTCCAGAGTTCAAAAATCCAACTACCAACACCTTTACAGCACATTAACATGTTATATCTCTTTTGTTTAATCCGCACACAAATAGTAATGTAAAAACGACAATTTGTAGTTTTAGGAGGAGTTACGTTAACTACCAACAGTTAGTCACAACTTCAACTTCATGACTTTGGGACATTGTTAGCCTGGCTGTTGTTAGAAATAATTATGGCACATAGCGCCCTGTAAAACTACAAATTGTTGTTTTAAACAATTGACATACAACATGTTTATTAGTGAGATTTAGAAGTACTGGTAGCTGTATTTTTTAACTTTGCATAGAGCCACACTAGCTGTTTCCTCCTGCTTCCAGTCTTTATGCTAAGCTAAGCTAATCGCCTCCAGCTCCAAACTTAATACACAGACAAAAGAGTGGTATCGATCTTCTCTTCTAACTATCAAATACAAGTAAAACTATTCCTTTAATATGTAGCTATTGTAAAAGTAGTCATTGTTAGTATTGGTGGTATTATTTTTGTATTTTTGTTATATTCTGTTTTTGATAAGTGTATCCCTTAATCAATGGTTAGAGAAAATACTCAGATCCTTTACTTAAATAAAATAAATATACTCCATTACATAAGTAAAAGTCCTGAATTTAAAATGTTTCTTAAGTAAAAGTACAGAAGTATTATCAGCAAAATGTACTTAAAGAATCAAAAGTAAAAGTACTCATTATGCAGAATTTTATATTATTCTGTTTTTATCACTAACAAATACATGTAAGGGCATTTTAATGTTGCAGTTCATCACTGTGGAGCCACTTTTAGATACTTTGTATACTACTGGGTAGATTAGTAGTATAGTACTGCATCGTATCATATAAACATATATGTTTTTGATATAAAAGTCTAGTCACTATACGTCAAATAAATGTAGTGGAGTACGAAGCACAATATTTGTAATGGAGTAGAAGTTTAAAATATGTCAAAATTGTACAGTACTTGAGTAAATGTACTTATATTTCACCACTGCCGTTAATCTCTAGTAAATGTGATTCTACAGGCTTTTATACCGAGTAAATACAGTAAACAGAAACATTAATGCAACACTATTGATCCCTGAAAGAGAAATACATCTACAGTGACTACAGTGAGATCAAAGTACCGTTTCAGATACAGAATCACGCCACTTGAGCGAAAAGAGAGTGATTTTCTTGCTCAAGGGCACTTCAGCAGGGTGCGTTTTAACTGTGAAGGGGGACTGAATCACTCTGCCGCCCTGCTGACCACTACTATAATCAACACACAGTCTGGTGTGCACGGTCTCACTTCAGCTGATTTGGGTTCAGCACAGTGCAGCTCAGGTCAGTGGGAGTCTGCGGTGGCTGATTATGCAAGCTGATAGATAATCTAATGGGGTCAGATAAGACTAAGAAAGGCTAGAGTCCACAGCATGATGATAAAAGCTCACCACTGCTACAGCAACATGCTACTACGCTAATAAGGAAGACCCCAGTAATAGGAGAGTTTCCACTTGTAGTAGCTTTGACAGTGGTGTGTTTTAATATACCACACACACACACACACAGGATCTTCAACGAGCTGTAATCACTTATTCTGGTTTCTGTCAGTGATTCAGCCGGTCCTGCTGAGCTCTGCAACAATTCCACTTCCTTCCTGTTCCCGGTTACCATGGTAACAGTAAAGGAGAACTCCGTTATCATCAGATGGATCGGGCAGAAAAAATTATTTTTATCTCCGCTTCCCCATCTCTCTGCCTCATATGAGCAGAGGGACTGAGTGTCCTCGCAGGTTTCACGCTGCAGCTGGAGGGCGTGCAGCCATTTTCAAAGAATGTGAGAGAAGCTAAAACAAGATAAAAGCATAAAGACAATCAAGCACACACAGAGCAAATGATGAACATTAGAGCAGCAGCTGTAACACAACATGCAGATAGGAAGGCAATGTGTCTGAAGCTCAGTGTTCAAGCAGCGATAAAGTGTTTCTTAGAAGCTTCTTCATTGTGCATAATAATGACATCAAACATCACTTTTGGCAGCTATAAAAAAGCTGTGTTGTAAAATAATTTCATGCTTGAAAAGTATATTAAAAACATCATACAAAAGAACCCTTGCTGAAAATATCACCCAAAGGTATCACGTGAAAAAGTTTGCATTCAAAACACTGAAACCCACTGAAATAGACAGTTCTGGGTTTTGAAAATTGTGATCTTTTTAAAGAGTCAAAATTAGCACTGAGGATTATTTTGAGTCAATCCCACATACACTGTTCTGCTTCTGTAAACACCCACTAGCGCACTAAATGTGTATTAATCTGCTGCTGAAAATAGTACCCAACAAATGCACTATTTGCTCCTTTTGGAGTAACGTTTGCTAAAAACGACAATGCCCAGCTGTCTTAGGAGTTTACTAGAATTACTTGCTTTTTTTTTTCTTTTCTTTTTTGGCCATTTTCATGATTTACATCTTCAGTAGGAGCCATTGGGCTTTGGGCTCAGTACCACAGACAGAAAGTATTGAAAGACGGACTAACACATTCATGGTTTTGGTCTTTTCGTGGGATTTGTTGACTATAACAAACATGAATTTCAGTCCTGGTTGATTTGGTGACAGCTGTGGTTACTGGTGGTAACAGTTCCTTTCGAAACAACACTTTTGTCATCCACAGTGGGCATCAAACACGTCTTCGGTCACAGCTGCAAGAGAAGAAGAGCAACTTGTGTATCTGTTTACAGCGCAGCCAAACAAACCGTAAGATGAGGGGATTCCTCGCGTCACGTTGTTCTAATAAAAAGACTAACGAGCAACAATTTCAATATTGATGTCTTCCGAACTACACCCAGTACATGAATGCATCGTTTCCTGTGAATCCTTTTAGCTTCTCTATGAAGCGTCAATTACAGAATGCAAATGCACTGAGTGGCCACTACTGAAAAAATGCACTAAATATAACAGAAATCTTTAGGATTAAAACTAAACTCCTGGAAACACTGACGGAGCATCATGTCCTGATATCTGAGCAGCATACAAATGCAGTCGTTATTTCAGAGGTTATAACCATCCTGATGCAGAGGCTCGTCCCTGTGAGTGTCTTGTGCCTGTCTCACATCCGGCAGTAATTTCTATTCTAACCGTTTGTCTCGGGGGAGCAGCCGGGGTGAAAGACGAGCGCTGAGATGGTCTAATGTCAGAAGGGTGCTCCCGAAACAATCGGGCAATTTAAAGGAGTCAACGTGCTAATGGTCTGCTAATCCGACTCTGGGGAGCACACCACAGCGTTTCATTCATCATTCATGAATGCCAGAGTAGAGAGCATGTCTGATCACTGATTATTTTATGGGTGCATATTACCTGTTGGCTGCAAAATGACTTGATATATCTTGTTCCTACATGAGTGAATGGATGTGAATGGATGAATGCTGTGATGCACGTTTAAAGGGGGGTTGACATAATAGGAGGAGGACCTTGCCAGTGTTTGGGGTACCGCCATAAAAAACATAACAATATAAGGCCACATCAAACTCTTGGCAGAATAAAATTGTCCTTTTACAATGAGGGTGAGAAAGTCTCAACTCCTAATAAAGAAAATAACATAAAAAATAATTTCAAGAAATTAAAAAAGGTGGTGGAAATGGCACTTATGTCTAATGTAGAATTACCATATTTTCACTCAATTTTAAGCAAGAAATATCACCAATAAAATGGAGGTAAAGACTGGTATGACCTTTAGAAAGTAACATAAAATTAAAGTAATGAGCAATAACTTTCTGCATCGAGTAACGTAATTTTATCACAAGTTGTGGAGACTAACAAGTTACTTCCCAACACTGCACCTTACAATATAATACAACCAAATAAAACACCACCACAAAATACAAGGCTTTTATCATAACTTTTCTTTTGAACAAAATATTTTTTCTGAAGGGTTACATTTTTATTGTACAAGTGTTCCTGCTTTTTGTCAACTCCTAAACAAAGGACAAAACACGAAACTTGCTGTGTATCTTATCAGCTGTAGAGTCAACAGAAGTGTAAGTATATCATAAAACTAGCAAAGCTCTATTAAGGTGAGTATGAATATGAACTATGTGTTGTTGTTGTTCTGCTGCTGTGAGAGGCCATATTATTTTTAAGTTTCTATTATTGGGATATAGAGTGGTTTAAAATCTGAGAGCTTAAAAATAATAAAACATCTCATAAAAGTACAGTAAAAGTCTCTTTTTGAGGCTGAAAATCATTTAGATCCTAAGTGATTTCAAAAATGTTCTTATGTTGCTCAAGTAAGACTTGAGTATACTGTATGGTTGTTTAGATAACTGAACACATGTATGTTTCCCAGACATAGCTGCTAATCTGGACTGTGGTCTGACTGACTGCAGTGTGGTAATCACCTGTTGTTGTTACTCTTTAACTTGCGAGCGGATGTAGCCTAGTGAGCACCTCACCCTCACGCTGTCTGGAGCCACGTTACACCCGCCGGCCGGGGGGAAGAGGTGGAGGTGAGGGAGGGAGAGGATGGAGAAATGGATATCAAGACGAAGTGAGAGAAGCAGAGGAAGATGGGTGGAGGAGAGGACAGGATGAAGGAAATGAAAGAAGATTAAGATATAATGATAGGGAGAGGAAATGAGGAGTTAAAAGAGGTGAAAGAAAGACAGAGAGGGTGAAGTGAAAGAGGTCATTCTGACTTCATCCTTATCACTCTGGGTGCCACACTTTACACTGAATCATATTTCACTGGCTGGAATTTGGAAAGAGGTTTCAGTGAGGTAAAAGAGGGTTAAATAGAGAGTTAAATAACAGCTGGAGTTACAGAAAAGTGTATATTTGAGCATGAAACCGATCAGAAACACATTCAGCATCATGAGAATTAAATAAAATAATGAAATTAAATACGACAGTGGCCACGTAGGTAATGTCACAGGGGGCAAAGAGATAAGAGAGAGACAGACTGAATATGTTTGCTCACCAAGGACAGGATCAAAGTCAAACATTCACATAGGCACATGTGGCTGCCCATGCGCATATACAGGCATCAGACGCCCACACACACACACACACACACACACACACACACTCTGAGATCATAGCCTAAAAGAATCTGGATTTTGCTGAAGCCCGCAGCAAGTATTTAACCATATTTGGCCTCAGTAAAGCTGCTCCACATGCCTTAGACATGGACTTATTTCCACAATGCCACGTATCCATTTTGTTGGGTGGTGGGTTAAAAATCTGTAAGCTAAAGTGTTTCATTATCTATTTAAAAAAATAATAATTTTCCATTGTGACGTTTGCTTTCAAGGCAGCAGTCACTGTGTTAGAGGTGATGTCAGTGATTTGTTGTGTTCAAAGTTCGTTCAGGTGTGTTTAATGAGTTAATGTCAGGAAACACAGGTGAACTGACGAGTCGTGTGTTTCTTAACCACGTGCCTCTGACTGCAAGGGTGCACAGCTTCACAACAGCTGATTTTACTATTTTTTTCCCCCTTCATGGTTAAAAATGTGCAGATGACTGTAATCTGTGGCTGTCATGTTTGGTTGAAATAAAAATGTACAGACTGTACTAATGGCTACTAAGAATGGCTCTATGAAGTTGGTCTTCAGGACTAAACTGAATTTAAAAGATGATTTTCTTTTGCTTTCATGTAGAAAACAAATGATCCAATATGTTTTAGTTAGTTAGTTAGTTTAGTTGTCACTGTATCATTTACTGTCTCACACAAGTTCAGCTTAAATAGGAATTTAGATCCATTCATTCAACATTGTGAACGTGCTCTGATGAAAACACAAACCCTGCTTTGAACTGAATTAAGTGACAACTGAAATTTGTTCATTTGATGGTGGAGATGATGGGTGATGTTTATGTTGATAAGAATTAATATTTTAATGATTAGATAGATACACAGAGGAAATTCTTTTCCACAGTTGGTGAGTCTGTTCATAACTTAAGGCAGACTACATTTAAGGCGGTCTCCCACTGTTGGTCTAAAGGTACGGTCACATTACACTTCCATCCTACGAGTATTCGCTCCATTTCCCATTCACTTCTATTGAAGCCTGTACGACGGACGAATTTAAGAGTACATCTCCTGTTTCTCCAGCCAGCTCAGGCGGATTCACAGGTCAAAGTTCACCTTTGTTTAACTTTGACAGGGCGGATGTGCTCAGTTGGCCAATAGAAACATGACAAAAATGATGCACTGTGTTACGAAATGGAGAAGTTATTATCCTTGAGTGAGACAGAGCTAGAGATAGAGATGACACAGCAACATTCAGAATGCAAACTAGTGATGAAGATGTGATGATGAAGTCCCTTTCACTGAAGCATTCGTCCGCCCCTGCTTGCCAACCATGTCTGCATTCCTACGGGTTTTAAAGTTTCCGTTTTACAGGTATGCAGGCCTCAACATGATGAAACAAGAACACCTCTCCCTCCTCTCATCCTCCCTCCCTCCAATTCCACTCCCTCCCAAATCCCCGCTCATTATGCTCTTGAAGTGGTGCGTTGCTGGAGAGAGTGCTGCACCGGTTCTTTATATAACTGTAAAAGAGAGCTGAGAGAGTACAGTGCATCACAGTACAGTACCACTCACAGTGGGAGGACAGTGCTCGCCTAAGTACTGCAGCAGCAGCAGCAGCCATAGCAGCTATTTACTGTAATTATTTGAGCCCATTAAAGGAGACAGAAACAGTGGAGCTTTCGTAAAAGTACCCAGTCCTGATCTCCTTTGTTTGTCAATGTCATGACTGTGTCAGATGTAATTTATCTGCGTGAGTTTCAGTTCTGTCAATCAGACAGAGAGCATGAGGAGAATCTCATTTAAAGAAGATAGAGGCAAAGCCATTACTGAAATAAGTCTGTTTTGCATTCAGGTGGAGTATAATGACAGCGTCTCACATCCAGGAAATTCAAGTCTTGTGTCAATTCTGCAAACTGCACTAACATACACCTATTTTATGTTTTCAAGACTGCAGAAATAGTAACTGACACACACACATATAGAGACAGACATGCAATTTCTTCTTCAGCAAAAGATATTCTGTCCTGGGCGTGTTGGCACATGCAGTTTCTCTAGAAGAGGAAGTGTTAAGCTTAAATATCTTTCTACTGTGACCCTTCATTCACCCAGGGATCGTGTCCACATTCCTAAACAGATGTTTGCTTGATGCAGTTTGACTATCAGCAATGTTAGTTGTACTTTTAACCTGGTTGTACAGTGCACAAAAAGCTTCTTAGAATTGGTATTATCATTGACTTATACAGAGAGGATTGCTTTTTTTGTTATTTATTTATATATATAACACTTTGGCTCAACTTCCCTCTCTGAGGTTACTCGAACTCACTCTCACTGCAGTTATGCATGCATTATCATCATCAGCAGTGTTAATCATTTCTCTAAAATGGTTGAATACTTATTAAACAATAGGGCCATTAAATGCACCAATATTCTTGCTGACAGGATATGAAACAATGTCGCAGCATGGGAAAAAAGTGTTGGTGCTACAGTTCTGCCGTGGCCAAAAACTGAGACCCAGACCAGCTCAGATTCGTTAATTTTAAGGATCTGACTGACTGGTACTGCCAAATTTTAGGACCTGACCCAAGACCTGAGGCTATATGTTTGCTTAAAAGATTCCTCCGCCGATTTAGCTTTGCACTCCTATAACGCTGAAGGACCAAAAGGACCAAAATCGATGAAGCAGAACCAAAGATGTCTTCCTTTTTTATTCCACACCTTCTTCTTCTGTGTCAAAACCTGGCACCTACATTACCCACAATGCAACGCGATCATCGACCATTCGGTCAGAGATTCAGGTCTGTTATGCTAGTAGTGCTAATGTAGCCTTGACCGGCTAGCCTCTAGCAGAGATGAGGAGCGGGCTACAAAGGTTTGCTAAGCTCCACACCTCCTAGCCTAAAGTATGTCAACTTGTGAACAACAACATGCACCTTTCTGGATACCAGGGTGTAGCATCTTCATCAGCGAGCAGTGTGAAACATGTTTTCAGTTCTTCAGTCGAATAGACAACAACGGAAATGTCACTAATCTGTCGATTAATTCCTTTAACTCTAACCCAGTTCATAATAAACTCTCAGTTTTAATTACTTATAATTGGAGCAGGAAACATTTCCTATTACATGAACTGTCATGATGATGATGATGATGATGATGGACATGTGGGAAACCCTGTCATCATGTTGCCAGGAAACCAGAAACTAATCAGTCGTTAATGTCGATCATCCTGTCCCCCATCCCTTTAAACCGGGTGGGGCCTTCATATCCGTTATTTCACCTCCGCTGTCACTGTAATATCCTGTCTGAATTACCACGAGGTGAATGGCTCACTTGATGGTGCGACGGCAGAGGAAGGAAGCAAAAATGAAGAAGAGCCGTTGTAGACGGAGGGAAGAGAAGCGAGGGCAACACTGGAGGAGACGAGGAGAGAAGAGGGGGAGATATTTATAGCCGGCTCAGCTCAGCTTACAGTGCTGTCTGATGCTCTTTTCATTTCCACCAACCCTCCTTCTCGCTTCCTCACTTTGTCTCTCTCCCTCACTGTCAGCTTTCATGTGCACATGTGCCATTATTACCCGCTAATTGAGAAGATAGAAGAGGCAGTTTAGGTTATGTGGGAGCACAGTTAATGGACACACAGGTATCAGACGATGAAGCTTGGAGAAAGAGAGCTGTTATTCCTTGTTTGTCTGTAACCCAGCTGGATTTCTACTGGCAGTATATAGAATTAGAAACCTTATGAAGGTATATATTACTACAAAAATATTTATGTACTCACACTTACTTACTTACTAATTACTTTCTTGTCGAGGCTTAGATGAGAAGATCGATACCACTCACATATCTGTACGATAAATACAGTATAAAGCTAGAGCCAGCAGCTGGTTAGCTTAGCTTAGCATAAAGACTGTAAACAGGGGGAAACAGCTAGCCTGTAGCCCCGTACGAAAACACAATTTATCATTTTTACACTTCAGGTTATGTACGGATTAAACAAACGAGATATAATGTGCTAATTATTGAGCTCCAGAGGTGCTGGTAGGTGGAATTTGTCACCATTGGACAGAAACAGGCTAGCTGTTTCCCCCTGTTTACAGTCTTTATGCTAAGCTAACTTGCTGCTGGCTGTAGCTTCATTCAGCTTTATTTACAGTACAGACATGAGAGTGGTATCAATCTTCTCATCTGACCTTGTGCAAGAAAGGAAATAAGCATATTTCCCAAAATGTTGAAATTTTCCCATAATAATGTGGTGAACTGCACATATGTGGTAATAAACACTATAAACAGGGTTAGATTGTGATCAAAGTGGTTGAGGTGGGTTGTGTTTTTCTAGTTTTTTATGGCTAACAAACATGTTCCTTCTTTACCGCACATAAAAAACACACAGTGGTGTATGGGAAGGGAAGTGGCAGAGTTTCAGTTTAAGCAATCGGATGAAGCTGTCAGAAACCTTAGAAACCACAGCAAAGACGCAACAAGACAAACACTGTGTTTGTGAGAGAGAGAGTGTGTGTGTGTGTGTGTGGAAGATGAAGGGAAGTTAGACAAAACAAAACCAAAAAAACTGTTGTTACAGTCTTGTTGTGCAAAACATCTTGGTCTATTTTTCTGTGTAATTTAAATAATTCATAGAGACCTTAACCAGTAAAATTATCCAGTAATTCACAAGAATAAGGAAGTATTACAGGAAAGTCTAAATAAACATCATTAAGTGTAGCAGAAGTACGTTTTTTTGCTTTTCCTGTCTTGTTAATCACCCCGCGACGCATCATGTCTATCTTGTGAGCCCTTGTAGGGGGCCATTGCCTTACAGTATAACCTGCTAAATTAATCAATCAAAACAATAATCTAACAAATACTGTACTGTACGTAAGCTGTCAATGTTGATCAATGTAATTATAACACATTTTTCTGTATTCATTGTAATTACGACTTAAAGTGATTTTAATGTATTTTTGCGGTAAGAAATAAAAAGGAAACACGTGTTAAAGAAAAAAATATTTCAATATTTATTTGCGGTATAAACATGTCTTGTGTTGTTTCCATATACTGTACAATACACAGGGTCAATCGTATTTCCTTTAGTAGACAGAAAGGTGAAACTGCCCCGGTTAACATGCCCCTTCTTTTTATACACAGACAGATTGCATCTTTTTAAAAAACTGTTTACAGCACAATACAAAACAGCTATTCAACATGTGTGTTTGAAGCTGTAACACGATGCAAGATGCATTGTCAAAAAAATCCCTGAAAAATTCCTCACTGAGGTAACATTTTTAAAATCATTCACTTTTTCTTTCACTTTGTATTTAACGCCGCCGCCTCTCCTCTGCACGCGCTCTTTCACGTCTTTTCTCTCCCGAGCACATTCTCACCAAGATGTAGCTACAAGTTCAAGGACACAGAAACGGCCGTTCCCGTGATCTGGCAAATTTACAAACAGAGAAAAAGATTTCTCTTTCATTGTTACAAAGACACAAAAAAACACAAGAAAGCAGCTTAAAATCAACCATATTCTTTTTAAATAGAAAAGCTCCGTACTGAAATATATTTCAATCCTAGGGTGATCAAGTCCTCAACGTTTTTTCTTATTGTAAGTGGGATATGACTACAGACAAGGGAAGTCCATTCAAGCATGGTAGTATTATCTTCATCTCTGATGCTATAATAGGAGAGGAACTTTTGCATATAAATTCATAACATATATATACTTAGATATATATTCATATTGAAAGGCCACAGGAATAGCATAGACACATTATATCAAAACAAGACGGAAAAAGACCTTGTAATTATTAAAGCCGGGTGGTGTAATTGTCTATTGTGAAACATAACTGGCATGCTGAACCACAGCTCTAGCTGTGTAAAACTGTGTGTGTGTGTGTGTGTGTGTGAGGGCCTCTTTCAGGTTGGTAACGGGCACGCCGGCCCTACATTTTGGACACCCCAGGTGAAATGTTACTTCAGTCCGCAAGCCACATCGAGCTGGATCTTGTATAATTATATAGAACAGATATAGTACAAAAGAAGAAGATTTTAAAAATGTTGAGGTCTTAGATCTACAAAATACTGCAAAAAGGTGTTTTGATATATTGCAGAGTAACAAAGAGGACCTCGTGTGACCCGTTACGGTAAAACGACAGCTCGCTGTCCGTTATTACCATGTTCTGATTCAAATAACAGATAAACAAACGTTTCTTTTTTAATCTTTTTTTACACAATGTTTTTCTAAAGTGAGATACAAAGAGTATTGAACAGTCAGCATTAGAAACAAGTTAGAAAGATTATATAAGGCCAGCTAAAACCAACCCTGTTCAGATTCAACTGCTGTCCCCTCTGAAACCCAGTTCTTTGTTTCTGTGTAGACCCCATCCACATCACCGCTTTGAAACCAAATTTCTGTAGTTTGCTATGAATAATGGGCCTCATGCAAGAATCACCCATACATACAGATTCCTCCTCACACTCGTCACACCCGAGTGAGTTAAGAGAACTTGTCACATTCTCCTTTTAGTTTTATTAGCAATGTTTTCCTCAGGCCAACAACAGGCCAACAACAGGCCTGAGGAAGACTTGTAGTTGGTCCAGTGTGCGGATACTCCTGGTATTGCAGTTTTATAGATTTTTTGTATCCAGCACCTATCCCACTGAGGTTTTGTGGACGTACACACAACTTCTCTAACTCGCTGCATTCACCTATTTTCTTGTAATTAGAATTTTCGGAATTCGTGAGTGGTCCAGACCTGTCGAACGAGTCACAAACAGATAGTCCTACTTTCTCCACAGGGGGAAAAACACTTGCTTGACTTACGAATTATAATGCTTTATGAATTTGAAGTTTAAATATGCTGGCATGAGTGTTTATAGTCTATATAGATCACCTCACCACAATCACCACAATCAGGGACAGCTTTGCTTTAGCAAGATGTTATTTTAGCATCTGATTTCATATCAAATCATTTCCACTTTATTTCTGTCGTGGCACGGCTCTGTGATGACAGGGTAGACAACCGTAGTTTCTTTTTAAGACTACTCTTACAGCTAAATCTTTTAATTTTTCCTCTGCTGGTTCATTCTTCTTTTTACTCTTAGTGACATTTGTGTGAATAAACAGGCAGCCTTTTATAGCAAATTTTTGAGCGTTGATTATGCCAATGATCACAACTCAAGGATGCGCACATCCTCATGAACCAGTGGTTGAAACAAGCTATTTACGACAAGTTTGTGCATTTACAAGCTGAATCCGACTTTGAACACTTGTAGGGGCAACCCTCACAGAGAAACGTAAGAGAGATTTAGGATAAGAATACGAAAATGGCCTTGCATGACGCCCAGTGTACCTACAGACATTGCCGTAAGTCCAAGTGCTGCAGTGTTGTTCCACTCATGAGAGGAAACCTACATTAAACGGACAACGACTGCAGCAGAGGTCTTCCTTGTTAAGGTGCTCCTGATGTGAACAGGGTCTCAAAAACTCCTTAACCACATGCTGTGTGCTGCTGTGTTCAGCAGCAACAGCAGTTAAAAAAACGGTCCCCATCGTTCGTCTTCCCACCCACGTCTACTGTTAGAGAGCATTACCACACCATGCTCAGGTATACAAAATAATATAGATCTGTTTACTATTAGTCTCTATAATATATATATATATATATATATGGATTTGTGTTTAATATATCTTTCATTTAATATACCCAAGGCTTAAGGGTGAATCAACTCAGACAAACTTTTCTTTGATGAAATGGGCGAACCCTTTGAAGAAAGACCTTCCTTCTGTTTTCTCCAATGCAGTTAAGGGACGTCAAGCTATAAAAGTAGCTAAGTGCAGTCTGTAGCTAAGGGCCAGTCCCAGTCCACAACACCCTAATCCCAACATCGAGACCACGGTACAATCGCAGTCCCTTGTCTGAGAGTCCTTTTTTTTTGGCAAATTTGTACCTGGTTTGAACAACTTCCTCTTAGGCAAAAGAAGTAAGGTAATACAAGAGTGAGGCACTTCATTGCCCAAGGTTGCTAAGATAAGCTGCCCAAAGCGTTGCTCAGAAATGTTAACACTGCCTTAGCATCCCCAAACATCAACATCTCATTCAAGTCTCTGCCGCAACGTACAAAAGTCAGAGCCGTTAGAAATGAGTTTGGCAAAACATACATCAGACAATATCCTGTAAAGAAATAACCAAGGACGTTCAGAGTTTAGTTTCTAACTGAAATGAAACAAACGACTAAAATAATCAAAACAGCTGGTGGACAACAACTGGTACTTCTTGTTAGGCAACTGGATGAACAGTCATATGGGGACGGAAGTAGGAACTGGGAACTTGCACTTGAAAACAGTTGGCCAAATGTCAAATCTACTGTAGTATCTTCACCCATACCCAACCATAATTCTGATAATTCCTAACCCCTTGCCCTAGCCCTAACCCTCTAACCTCTGAACCTCGTCCTTTGCTCGGGGGCCCAGTTCCTGCTCCCTCCCCACTCCACTGTGCAGCTGTCGGGACTCGTCGCAGCCTGGGACTGGCCTCTCCTCTCCGCTCCTCTTCTCTGAATGTCTCTTTATCTGCCTGCTTCCAAGCACTGGCTCCAAGTGCCAACAAGTCAATGGCTACACCACTGTGCAAACTGCATTAGGTCATTACAAACCTAAAAGAGAAACCAAACTTAACAAACAAAAAAAAAAAAGACAACTAGGAATTTCACAACGTTTCTCTTTGTTGGCGTCACCACACCCATTCCCCTTCTTTAGTTTTACATTCTCTTAAGCCATTATTGGATTGGATAGATAAGAGTTCTATGCGTATATATTTATATAAGGTATAGATTTGTGCAGAAATGTACACAAAAATATACAAAAATGCATATAGACATACTGAATTTGTTAAGGACTGCCCATACAGTTTCTGCTATGTACGTTAACATACAGTACATACAGTACAAACATACATACTTTGTTTATGTGTGTGTGTGTGTTAATTCCTTGGTTTATAAAACTCTACATTCAGTAGAGCGAGATTTCCTACAAGTAAATCCCAGATTCTCCACTTGGCACCAGTCAGTTCAGCTCGAGAGCCGAGACAGAAAGACAGAGAGGATGTCGTCGTCTCATAAATCGAGCGCTGTAGATGTTTCCGTGTTCCTATCTTTGTATGAAGCTGTCTGTCCCTCTGCGGCCTTCGCTCAGTTTCTCAGTTAAGTCTCCAAAAAGCTGATCAGGGCTCTTCCTCCCTCGATTTCAATGAACTCCGAGGAGGACGCCATCGTAAACCCGTCTGTCAGTTCCCCCTCTGGGTTAAAAAGCTCCCCTTTCCCTTTACCGTGGCATCTGTGACCTCCGCTGTCCCTCCAACGCTGCTCCGTGGTGAGGCTCTCAGACGACCAGCCTCGGGAGGCTAAAACATTCATTAAAACTGGCTGCTTCCCTCCAGTGCAGCCGCTTGTTACCATGGTAACAACACCACCTTGACCCCTCAAAAAAGGGACAGTCCCCCGTCTGATTTTCATGTGGACTCCAGCGTGTCCAGTTGAAACACATTGTGATTGGTCGGGGTGGTGAAGAAGAGCTGGTCGTGCGTCGGGGAGGTTGAGCGGTTGTCGCAGGGGCTGTTGAGGCCCAGCGTCCGCTCAAAGTCCAGCAGCTGGCCCATGAAGTTGAAGTTTGGGGAAATGTTGGACTTTTTCCGCTTGACGAAGTCATACGCGTCGTTGAGCGACAGGTTGAGCTTCTGCATCAGGTAGGCCACCGTGACGGTCACCGAGCGGCTGATCCCGGCCAGACAGTGCACCAGGATGCCGCACTTTTTTGAGCGCGCCTCGTCTGAGGAGGAGGAGGAGGAGAGGGAGGGACAGAGGAGAACGGGAGTGGAGAAAAGACGAGGGAAAGAAGAGAAGAGGAAAGCATGAGAGAGAGGATTAGATTACTGTTAAAACCTACGCTTCTGTCATACACCTTCTTTAGATTTAGACGTCTTTAGATTTTCTACAACTGTACTGAAAATATGAATTGTTCTAATTGGCATTTTCATCAATACTAATATGTGAGTGAACATAAAACCAATAAATTCAAGTAGGAATGTACAATATGGTTGAAACCAACATCACAATACAACAGTTATGTATCGGGCCATCACTTACTGGAACAGACTCCCAATTCCTAACATTTCAAGAATCTAGGAAAACAACTAAAGAGGTTATGTTTGAAGACAGGCTTTACAATATAAATAAGCAAAATTAGCATTATTTTCTATTTTGTTTCCCTGCTGCGTGGACGTGCAAATTAATTAACATTTAGTACTTATGTTTTACTGTTGTCGGTATGTCATATGTTAAGTTTGATGTAATTTTATTGCAGCTGTTTTATTTACAGTGTATAGTGTGAGCATTTGTTGATTATAGTGTATATCTTCATATGGAGAAGAGTATAGTTGTTGCTAAGGTAACAGCTAATGGGGATCCTAATAAACAGTTTTGGTTTCACAGGACATATTTCTGCATTTTCTTTTTTTTCTCTTTGCTCTCAGTTGGAAAAACTCACTCTTTGATCGGACTTGAAGGTTTTTGAGTGTGAAACTCTTGATAAATAATACCTACAAATGCTTTTTTCTAACTTTAAATTTGATTGTTGCTTATGTAGTCATGACTGTTTAATGATTAATGTTATAATTATGGCTTAAAATCAAGTTTTCAGGGGCTTTAAAACAATGCTCCACTGTTTTTTATTACATGAGACAAAATTCTACATGTATAAAACAATAAGTAGTAGTAGTACTGTTAGTATTTAATTACAGCTAAATTAGAAACATTAATTTGTGCAACAGCACCATAACATCACATCACATGACATCGTCACGATCTCTGAAAGCCACCCAGCTCTACTTCAAAGTGATTTACAGTCTAACACGAGGATACGAGAGCTGAGAATTAGATCTTTCTGTCCAAACATTTTATCTTATAGTTTTAATCCAGAATGACCTTTCTCAATGACAGCAGAAAGTCCTGTTCTGCTTTCTACCCTCTTTTCGTAGAAAAACCTGAATAAAAAAACATCTTACATTATTAACAGGCAACATCCATCCACCTTCTATCAGTTTCGAGGCCTTGCACTTGCATCACTAGAGGCCATTAGAGCGAGAGTTAAGTGCTTCTTTCCTTTCTTCCTTCTCTCTCTCTCTCTCTCTGCCTCTCCTTTATCTCTCTCTGCCTCTCCTCACTCTCTCTCTGCCTGCATCTCTTGTTGTAGGATTGGGGTCAGTTGGCTCACAAGCTCAGGCTGCCAAGCGGATGCCAAATTAAATTTATATGTGATGTGTGCTCACTTTCCACAATAAAAAGGGGCAAAAAAAAAATACAATAAATAAATTAATACATATACAAACGCATTAGTACGATAATTTCAGATATTTAAGGAATCCCCAGCTCACAACAGAAAAGCGTAAGGTCACATCTGGGTCTCCTTTTCAGCCCGAGCTTCTCTCCTTTAACCCATAATTAGCCTGCTGTTACCAAAAAGACCTGATGTAATCCCCGCACATTACAGCCAGCGAGACAGAAGCATTTAACATCAGCATGACCCAAATCTGCCACGACCTCTGGCTCTGGCATATGTCACACTTCCTCCCGCCTAAGCAGAGACATTAGTCCAGAAAAAAAAAAAAGACAAATGTCAGGGCGGTCTGGACAATCTAAGAGAGAAGCACAAAGACTCTGGCGTTCTCATTGACTCATCAGAGAGGGAATTTACTCATTCTCTGGGAATTCAGTCAGAGGGAATAATGGGAATGATGGGAAATACTGAAACTGGGAACGAGATGACGGCTAAACTTCTTCTGGCTTCAGTGTGACCCTGTTCTTAAAGTACTGATTTCCATGTTTTATTCAAAACTTTGCTTTATTTTTTGTGATATTAAATTCACATTTAATCAGTAATAGTTGAAATACAGGCAGCTGACTGTCTGGATGCAGCTCACCAACGCAATGTCCAACTAACTGTTTACTTCCACAAAACAATTCATATTTTTTTACATTTATGATTTATGATTAAAATGTAGGATAAATGTGGACAAAGCGAGTAATGGAGGACAGACTTAACATAACATAACAAAACTAGTGCTGAAGTGATTGGTCGATTGATTGGTCGGTTGATCATTTAAGTAATTTTTTAGCAAAACTTTCACTGGTTTCAACTTCTCAAATGTGAATATTTGCTGCTTTTTTTCATTCAAAACAAGCGATTTTAAGATGTCAACTTGGCTTTTGGGAGATTTTTCACTATTTTCTGACTTTTAAAGACCAAACGATGAATCAATTAATCAAGAATAATAATCCGCAGATTAATTGATAATAAAAATAATCATTAGCTGCAACCGTAAAGCCAACAACAATTTTGATAATGGATTATTAATTTATTATTTGATGCTTTCCACCATTTTATATCAAAGTAAACTGAATATGAGTTTGAGTTTTGGACTGTTGGCCGCACAAAACTAATATTAAGACATCACCTTGGATATGACATTTTATAGAATAAACCAGTGGTTCCCAACCTGGGGTTTGGGACCCCCACAAGTGGACGCAAGATTAATTCGCTGGGTCTCAAGACGATTAACAAAAGATGAAAGCAGGAAAAAAAACACGTTACTCAAAGATGTGCTTTTTTAAGACTTCACTCTAATTTTTGCTTCTTTCTTGTAAATTACTGAAAAATTGTCCTTCTTTGGGAAATGATTCTACAAAACAAGGGGGAAAAATTCTTTGGTTGAACTAGTCTCAATCGATGACGAGAGGTCACAAGTAGACATTTCCTTGTTTTACGTTGGGAAACACTGAAACAAACCATTCATCGATTAATTGAAAAAAGAATCCAGATTAATCTATTGAAAGTAATTGTTTAGTTGCAGCCCTAAACATTAACTAGTTGGTTGCTGGACTGAAAAGTAAATCGCCAACTCTCTTGATAATAATACCAAATGTCTGCTGGTTCCAGCCTCTCAAAATGTCTTTGTCACGTATGACAGTAAACAGTCTGTTGGGCTCTGAGAAATTGTGTTAATCAAGAAAATGATCAGCAGATTAATCGATAATCAAAATAATCCATACCCTGCTGTTACATAACATTACACAACATACAGCCAGACTTTACTTACCAATGAATGAAATGGCCTCGGGGAAAAACTGAGAGAGGTTCTGGCTCCAGTGATCGGAGATGGGGATCTGTTTGTACTTGAAGTCCCCCTCGTGCTCGAACATGTTGGGCAGGTTGGGCGTCACGTTGAGGATGTACTTGATGTTGTACTTGCTGAGCACATCCAGGTTGGTGGAGTCTTTGGCACAGCCCAGGTAAAGGTACGGCAGGATCTGGACGGGAAACGCTGGCTGGTTGTTGGGGAGCGGGCTTCCCTCCGACTCCGTGGCGCTGCCCGGCTCGCGGTCAGATTCCCCGTCTGAGCAGTCGGAGCTGATACGGAGTCCTCCCAGGCCGAGGACGGAGGCTGGTGGGGAGCTGCTGGGACAGGAGCAGTCCAAATTGGTCTCGCAGTGCTCGGGGTACTCCGACTGGAACTTGTTGAAGCCCCCTAGAGGACGAGGAAAAGAGCGGGGGAAAAAAAGAGTCAACATTAGGATAAAGCCAAGAAAATCATTCTACTGGGTGGTATAAAAACTGTGCCTGGTACATGACTGTGGGCAGAGGCAAAATGTGTAATTCAACATGTACAAAATGGCAGCTGAATGTCAAGTCTGCAGGATACAAGAGGTGGATCATGAACCTGAAGGACATGAAATTAACCTTTTGGAGTTTTGAACAGCAGCGAATAAATTGGAAAGAAAAGAAGAATAAAAAACGAGATCAATAAAATTTGGACTATTAAAAAAACATTTTATAAAAAGATAATGATGGTGGTAAATAATAAGAAAAAATAATGCTATTAAACACACATTTTACCACAGTAAATTAACTTTCAAAGTACATTATATGCTAAACCGTAGCCAGGTATATAGGGGCGCAGTGGATGTCATCCAACTGAAATCACTTTACACACCTTTTTCATTCACACTAGAGTTACCTCACATGAAGATTAATACATCATAAATAGTATTAAACTTGCAATTTCTATCATCATACGGGTTTATAATTAAATAAAAAACAAACAAAAACTGATTTTTGTGAAAATGCAATTATTGTTGTCACGCCTGCTTTTCATGCACCACTACATCACATACTGATGTGACAGGTAATAGGAGAATAACGTGATATTTGTGTCATTATGAATAAGCAAACATGGCTGGACAGATGTGCTCCATTGAGAAAAGCTGAGCCCTGGGGAGAACCAGCAGCAGAGCAGGACACTCAGCTACAACACTCACTACTCAGCTCAGTGGACTTTTTGTGAATGGCAGCTCGGCTTCAGTGACTCCAGTGAAACATTTCAATGATCATCTGTAAGTCAAATACACCCATTTATTCTAATGCTGCCATGTTTTGGATATGTACGCTATCTTTCCGGCTATTTTTTAACGATAATATCTTTGATTTCCCTGCTTTAGGATTATTCAGAGTGCGTCGTCGTCTCTTATGTTCATTCATGAAAAAAAAAAACAAAAAAAAAAAACGCCTGTCTTTTCCTGAAGGAGTACAACATGGCGGGGCCATTTCTGCAGCATTTAATTGAAAACATATTTAACCCAGCTTTATATATAATATATATATTCAGACACAGGACACTATTGAACATTTATTTTGATTAGCCGATAGCCGATTTATATATTATAAATCGATTCTGTCCTAATAAGAATTTAAATTAAGACAATCATTTATGTCGGCAATGTAGCCTAAGTGAAGGAAGTGTTCTGTCAAAGTTCATTACGACTTCACAGTGTGTGTAGCTGATGTGTTATATTATATCTATTATAAAGAATATGATTTATTATAATAGACAAAACGGTGGCTGCGTCATTATGAGACATAAATAATTAATAACAGACAAACTTTAGTCTGTAGACGGATGATAACAGCTGGATTTATTTGAAGTATCGCCACACTGTGACACTTAAACACCCCTACAAACAATCCAATAATCTGTAATAACGTTTTATAGGCTACTAATATGAGTGGACTGTCAAACATACAAAATAATATCTCGTCAAAGCGCTCAAATCTCGAGCGTTTTATTCCAGATATGCCACAGACATCAGGAGACAAAATCCAACACTTGTATCCATTAATTAAAGGATCCCAATCATACGGTTTATATTGTTGTTTTAGCATTAATTGTTTAGTGCTGTTTGGGGGGGATGACACCTTCACAACAGCCGCATATCCTGCAGGTAATTAGGTTAAATCAGAGTGAAATGAAACAATTTGTCCTTCTGCTGGAGCCCAAAGGAAAGAGTCAGTGTGAGTTTTTTATGAATTAAAAGGGACTACAGCGCAGATTTAAAGCCAGCAGTGCCTGATCTTACCCTCCAGATAGAAAGCCTTGCACCCGTCGTCCCGCAGTTTCTGCAGCAGCAGCCCCAGCACGGAGCTCCCCAGCCCAGACTCCTGCCGCTCCGGGGTCGCCTCGTCGTACAGAACCACCACGTCCGTCTTGCACCGCTTGACAAATTTCTCCTTGTCCTCGTTGTTGGGGATGATGGAGCGGATGGGGAGGTTGCCCTTCTTCAGCCTCCGGAGCATGAGGCCCGGGATGGCCAGGTTGATGGCCGACTCGATGTGCGAGGACTCGTACAGCTCATGGGGTCTGCAGTCCAGCAGCAGCAGAGAGCTGGCCCCGGACTCCAGCTCCTCCTGCAGCCACTCCACGCTCTTACTCGACATCATCATCGTAGTCACGATCACAGAGTCTCTCCACAGATGATCAATTTTCATCAGGGAAACGTTAATCCGCCTGTCCCCTGGTGTGACATGGAAAACAACACAACAGAATAGAGGGAAAGAAGAAAAATCACGGCGCTAAACTTCCCCTCCTGCGGCCACCACCACCACCGCCGCCGCTGCTCCTGGTCCTGGTCCTGCGGGTACGCACACACACGCATCCAACACACACTTCCACACACGCACCCACATCCAACACGCGCGCACCGATGCCCCTCTGGTTGGAGCAGGAAACTTGAACATGCAGAGGTTTCTTTCCCTCCTTCCTTCAGTCCGATAGAAGTGGAGGTTTCATTCCAGTCCATCGACGTCCATTTGGCGAGCGCGCTCCAACTTTGATTCGTGCGCACACCGACAAAATGTCCCAAAGATGGCTCGTTAGTGTCTTGGGATGTGAGTTTCGGATGAGTTGCTGTTGCTAAAGCCCATGATTATTGTTAGTGTTTGACATGCTGGCCCGTGCAGCGCCTCTGGTTTGTCATTTCCACTGGATGCGTTAAAGAGGCTCTGCGGGTTTGTCATTGAGAAGAGGGAGGAGCGGAGGGATTTAAAGGTGCAGAACATTCACAGGAGAGCACACTGTTTTCATCACATTCATATCCATTCATTGATAGTCTGTACAGTATAGTCTAACTTTGAATAACACATTTGACTGGTGTTAAATCTACAAATAAAAAGCCTGTTGTGTTCACCATCCCTGTAGCCTTTTATTTCCATGTTTATAGTGACTATTTTTCATCTTTTATGAATTAAGATGTAGATATGTCTTTAATACATTTCCCTTATGAACCTCGAACAATCATTTTGAGACTGAAAGTACATTTTTGCCTTATACTTTCCTTTAAATAACTAAAAGTTGCAAAGCTAACCGACCATTAGAAAAAAGATCCTGTTGTACTAAATGGGCCTTGTGGTGAGATTCTTTTAAAAAACGACTGTTTTCAGGGTCAAGAATTAACTTTCAGTGTCAACGTTTAAGCCAACGTGTCCTCAAAGTTCCCCGAAAAATGGAAATTTGAACATTTCCATTTCCACGACAGCTGGGCAAACCCCACCTGCTGAAGAAGATTGCATGATTCAATCGAAAGCTCCAGAATAGCTACTAAATGGCCCACATGGTGAGACTATGAAGTGGGAGGAGTGGCTGGTTCTGGACGCCTTTTTCCTTAATCTGTATTCCCATTTCAATTTTTTCTTAAACAATATCCTGAATGTTACTTAACGACCCTATAAGTTTACATTGTGACCACCAGTTTTAATTATTTCATCTTTGTTTCTGAGAAATTATGTTTTGACCGTCATTTTGGCAAGGTGGACGGCTCTAAATGCCACAATACCCATGAGCCTCGGTTGCCGTTGCCATGGAGAAGCAGCCATTCAGAGGCGCGAATCAGAGCGGTTGCTAATTCAAAACAGTTCGATGTTGCAGCTGAGAACAAAACACGACGCCGTAGTTGATGAATTCATCCAAAGTGAACTGGTTTAAGCTGCAGATTAAAAAAAATTTTTTTTTTTTTGCCAAAATGCACCTTGGGAGTCTTAGTTAACTTCAACCCCAAATTATTTCTGTACACAAGTTGGCACCTTTAACTTTTTTTTTTCTTCAAATAACCAGATATTTTCTAAAGCAGTTGTTAATCTTTTGTACTCATGATTTAACCCGGGAGAGTTTCATGCCGATCCAAGGCGTCGAAGAGCTCCAACCGTGAGTCACATAATATCGTCTATTGGAAAAATGAATGAGACTTTTACCTCTGGATCCAGGGGGCACCTGAAATAACTTCTCCAACTTCGCAACTGTATTGAATAACATTCTTATAAAAATCAAACTTATTTTTCTTCAACGCTCATTAATCGTTTGCAAGTTGGTTTGGTGAAATTATTAATAAAAGCTTTACAACTTGGAAACTTTTTTTTTACAGGAACGTATAAAACAAAAAAACGTTTATTTTTCACCCTATATGTGATCAGCTGTGGAAATAAAGCCTCAATCAATAGATTAGGCTGCTATACTGAATCATGGAAGTGTATCACTTCAGGTGGCTGAAAGGTGACAGTGAGGTTCCCATATTTGCTGTTTAGAGACTTGTTTGACAGTAATCATGTATGTTTTATGAAGCTAGGCCTACAAGAAAGAAGAAACCATGATAACGCTCTCAGAAACTGTGTGACAACAGTTCATTTTTATACTCACAGGATATTGCTCTTTACAGGTACTGTATATTTTTGTTCCTCACAGGACTAGATCCATACAGGCCAAAAAACAAGCAATACAGCTCCAAAGGGCCAAATTAGTTCCTTCTTTTCTGAGTTTGCTGACGGAGAAAACAATGAAGAAATGGAAGTAGCACGGTGTCTATCCCGACGGTGTTGCCCAACATCTTTAAACTTAATTGGTTGTAATAATCTGTAATACTGTGTGTTCCCAGAACTCAACCACCTTGAAGTTTATCTGTGGGGTCCTTACCATCCTTTATTACTGTTAATGCAGTCAGTGTTTTAATGAATTCCCTGAGGACAGAGCTATAACTCACCACCTTTCACTTATCTCTGACAAACACTCACTACGTTCACTCATCCACAAATAATCCACACCTCCACACATTCGCTTACCAATCAATCACTGGACACATTCCTAGCTGGAAACTGGCTTTTGGCCACTAACTAGACAGCACTAACCGAGTGACAAAATCGTAGTTTGTCTACTAAAGAGTGAGAGTGTTATGTCTTTAAAAAAAACGAATTTTACTCCTGTTTGTTACAGTTTGTCTCTCGGTGACACAACAGCTGCTGTATCAGATTGTGTATTTTAAGAGTTTTTGTTGAGTGTTTTGTAGAATTTAACCAAACTCTGTTTCAAAATCAGAGCAGTGTGAAAAGACATCATAAAATATTTAGAAATGAGAGACAGGCAAAATGCACTTTAGGTATCCATGTCAAATACAAAAATAGGCAAATAAAAGGTGAAAGGAATGTACTGAAGCTTCCGATGCTCACAGATCAATGAAGCAAGTACATGACTGACTGAAATGTAACATTCAGATAGGAAATGTGTTTCCTCCTCAGGTTCAGCTCTCTGTGGGCACTTTTTATTGATTTGTGCACATCAGGATGATTCCCCCACTACAGCTGGAACTGGTAAACAATTAATGTCTTTTCCATTGACTGTTTGGGGAAGACAGATGTTTGATAACACAATATCATCCAGTTGTAGTACACACAGCTGCAACAATTAATTTTGTTTCATCGTCTAAGTATTTTTGATCAGTTGTTTAATCTAAAACAAATAGTGGAAAATGCACATCACAACTACCCAGAGCCAAGTCATTTTCATGTTGCTTGCTTTGTCCCAAGACCCAAAGATAATTATTCTATTTACAATAATATAAAGAAGAAAAAAACAGCAAATCTTCACATTTCAGACAGTGGAACCAGTGAATGTTTTGGCATTTTTGCTTGATAAATCACCTTAAATTATTGGTAGATCATCAAAATTACTGTTGACTGATGAATTATTTCAGCACTAGCTGATAGCTGTGTATAGTGTACCTAAACAGACAGGTGACATCTGTACAGTCAGAGCCATGAATTACTGATAACTACAAATACTGTTCCCTCTCACTGATTTTATTAGTTCTAATATCTGTTTTATTTGTTTTGTGTTCCTATTTCTTATCATATTTCATTGTTGGGTGTTTTATTCTGTCTAATTCTCTGTACTTTAATTTGCCTGCTTTTATTTAATTGTAGTGCTGAATTGTTTAAATCTTGATTTTCCCACATAAAGCACTTTGTATTCTGTATTAATAAAGTGTATTTATTCTATTAATACTGGTGATGTTATGTGGGATTTTTTTCAGCTCAATGGTGCTGGTGTACCTGCTGCACTACACAAACCATCAGTGGGTCATCACTACGTTTCACCATGAATGACCTAATAAGGCATCAGCAGGTTGTGACAGAGGCAGAAAGGGGGAAAAGAGGAGCGTTTGATTTCCTCACAGCTGCAGAGAGGAGGAGTGGGGGATGCACCAGCTGCAGACAATGGCTCTTTATCCCCCCCAGTGACTTACACACAAACACATACACACACACACACACACACTCACTAACAAAACACAGACACATACATACATGCATACACACAAGTACACAAACACACACACACACACACAAACTTTAGGGCTCTTGTGTTTCCACTCCCTTCATGGACAACAACAGGCTCTCTGAGAGAGTGTGTAGCCACTCTGTGTGTGTTTGTCTACAAACTGCTCTCCAGTAGTAAACAAAACGTCATCATACATACTATCATCAGTACTATTAGCAGCAGCATTATGCTAGCTCATCGTGTATTTAGCGCCATTTCGTGCTCTATTCCGATTGGGTGATTTGTGGGATTTTGGTCCCACATTTCTGACACATCTTTGGTCGCCACTCTGAATCATCATTCTGTGGGTTATGGTTGTCTCACAGTATGAACTAAGACCACCGCTTTTGACTGACAACCACAGATTTCACCACGTTTCTCTCACGATCGTCAACTGTCGTCTGTGACAGCCCAAAGTCACCCAAAAAGGGTCCTTAAAGGGGAACTTAACCAGTTTTACACATCAGAATGTGTTTACAGGTGTTGGGGAGTTTTACTGCGTATGTGGAAAAAAAAGGTGTATAAAGCCTTTTGTGGCTCCAGAGGGAGCTGCGTGAAGTCTGATAAATTGACTCAAGTGATGTCATTGGCCCATAGACTTTACATGATGACGTCACGCAAATAATAGCTTTTCTAGGCTCTGGGAAAGTTTCATAAATATAAAACCTCCATGGATTAAAAATACATAATACAAAGTATTAGTAATAAATGATCTGTCAACAGTTTTGCAGACGTCTCGTTTATATTTGTGGTCTAAGGGGAAAATGCTTTTTGGGCAGAAGAGGATTTTTTTTGTTGCAATACTGTGAGTGGCCACTGAAAAAAATTGGCAGCATGGGTGAGTGACGCCGCCATATCCAGGTTTTATTATACATCCATGGGCTCAAGGCTGCATTAGCTGCTAGCAGCATGACACACCCGAATCTCTGACTGAACTGTCTGCGGTTAAGTTGCATTGTGGGCAATGTAGGCATCAGGTTTTGACAAGGAAGAAGACTGCGAGGGATAAAAAAGACGATATCTCTGGTTCTGCTGCAATGTTATAGATGTGCAACACTAAATTGGTGCTGTACTGTTTAAAGCCTTTTTAAAGCCTCTCTCTATATAATCTTAATATTCATGACAAATTATGCAACAATCAAAGTGCTATTTATTAAGGGGATTAACACTCACAATCTCAGCTAATCTGCGTCATCAGGACTGTTTGGGTGTGGTTTGATCAGATTTGTTTGACAGTGGCGGCATAAGCAAACAACCCCACCACTGTCGTCCGATTTTGATTCACAGATTGTTAAATCCTGATTGGTGCTCAGAGGTACATGACATCACATTTTTTCCAATTGACCCCCGCCCGCTTCAAACCAGAACACAGAGAAAAACAGCCGAGACAGAAATCTCTCAGCTGAAATAACTAAAACGGTTTTTAACTCTTGTTCATGTGGGGTCATTTGCACAAAGTTAGAAGCTGATGGAGAAAATAAGTTTTCAGTGTTTTTAAATAAATGTTGGATGTACAGTACCGAGCAGGATGAGTTTCATAATCAAAGCAGAACAAGACAAATAAGCTTATGTAAAGATTAGGACACATTCATCACTATCTGGCTTTACCCACCACTGTGAGTCTGCTTGCTCATACATGCATCTACAGCCTTTAATCTGCCATTTTGGAAGGAGCTTTCAGATTGTCTATGTGCACACATTTCCTGTTTCACAATACCTCTAGTCTGTGTCAACACCGTCATGTTTTTAGAAAATTACTCTCCTCCGTACACCACTGCTCTTGAGGGATTTAATCAGTTATTATTATTCTCATATTGAAATGGAATATGAAACCACACAAAGAAATATGACCGTACAGTATAACCTATTCAAACAGAATAGCAATATATGCAGTATAAATCTATTCGCCGTTCACGGAGACAGTCATCCTTCATTGATGGAAAAAAAAAACTCCTTCTACCAGATGGAAGAGACTTTAATTCCATCTTAAATCTATACTCCAGTAACGTCATTTTCTGAGGCATGGTGTTGAGACGAGCGCACTGTGCCTTAGTCCCATTTGTGAATCCAAAGCCGGAACTGAGCTCCATCGCCTGCATGAAGTGTTGTCTCTCTGAATGAAAAGCCACATGCCAAAAATATTACACAAATCCATGCAGAACCTAAAAAACAAGGACAACGATAAATCCTATGTGAAGATTTTTTGGGAGGTGAAGTTTTGTCTTAACTGGGATTTAGAGAAAGAAAACAGATGAGGAGCAGTTTTTGTCCCTCTGGAAGAAGTGGCTGTACGATTCTACATCCTCCGAAACTGCACCTGAAGTGAAAAACTTCTTACATCACTTGTAGTCGGATCTTCTGAATCTTTAACTTAAAGTCACACATTTTTGCTAAAAAATCAGTATAAATATCCTGTGTTTTCTTTGACTTGTGTACTTATTTAGTCAAAAAGTGTGTTAGTGCCCCTGAAATTAGTGTTCTCCAGGGGGGCATGAATTTGTGGTACTGACTGACAATGTCGGCACTGGTAATTTGATATCTGTGTGGGCGGGCATTAAAAATAGTTGTTATATCACCTCAGTTCCAACAACAGCAGATTTTATCCTCTTTTCAAAAATGGAAAAAATATGCATGATAGCTGCAGTATTGTTATAATGTACATTTCCTCACACAAAAAGCAAGAATTTAAATTTTAGTTCCTCTCTCATGAATATTAATGGCGAAAAAAGTGCACTTCCGACAGTGAATGGCAGATTAATCTGATTTTAGTGGACTCGTCTGGGCTTTCTTACCCATGAACAGCTTTAAACTGATTATTTCTGAACCAGAAAATCTGCCCATATCCCTGGAAAATCACCCTGGGTTGTATCCAGTATTCAGAAAAAGTCTCCCATTCATTTTCAGTGGAACAGCTCCAAAACCCCCCCTTTTTTTTCACAGATTAAAATGTTCTTGATTCAAGCTTCTGCAGAGATTTAAACTTCATGTTCACAAGACTGAACTGTACCTGTTCACTAAGACAACATTTGACGCTCAAATTCATCCTGATTAGGCAGAATTTGTAGTACTTTGAATAGTCCTGATAAAACTATGTTATGAACAACATAACTTTTATCTCTTGCCCTGACTATTATTATTATCCAAATATGCTGCATATACATCATAATGACGATGTAAATTCTCCCCCTTTCCTCCTAAAGAAAACTAGGAAAATACCAACTTGGCACTAAGCTCTGCTTCATGATTTTGTCTGAGGTCTCTTTAAGGCAGACTGTGGTTTAAACCCACTCACCTCAGTGATGGAGTGAGGTGGCCACCCCTCTCCCACGCTAACGCTGGCATTTCCTCTGCTGTTTCCTTTGCCCCCAAACACGCAGGTCGCCAACACATAAAACACAGGCCTGGAAAATGAATCAAGGCATTCTGTCTGTCTCTGTTCAGTTGCTCTGTGATTTGTATCTACTCATTAATCACTAACACATGCAGGTACAGACATTGGTATGCTTAGGTTTTCTGGAAATGATAACATATAGTAACTGATTTAGCTGTACTTTTTCAAGGTGTTCATACAACCTTCAATAGAAAATCACAAGCTTGACAGAGGAACTATTTGTTGCAAGGTTATTGTGTTACATTACAGTATAGTGTAAATACTGAACTGGATTGCATTACATTAGATTACACAGTACAACAGTGCTCTTCTCAACTGTTGTATGGTCGTAATACCTGTAAAGCGCTTTGTTGTTTTTTTGTTTGTTTTGTAGTGTTTTTTTTATTTCATTATGATTATTTGGATTCACTGGCAATGTTTTTGTCCAGTCTAGGAAGTGTGACATCCTTAAGGTCTCAGTATACCTGAAAGAAACCTGTTAATAAAACTACGTCTAAAGCCAAAAGTGTCAACATCTCGGCGAGACGCAATGAATCTTAAATTCCAGTGTAAAGAATGTGTGTGGGAGGGGAGGGGAGTTTGTTAGACAAAGCATACTGAAGACTTTACACTTTACAGAAGTCACAGGGAGCAGGTCAGGGTGGATGGTTGGGCTTACAAAGCACAGGACTTGGACAACCGAAACCAGGTTTTGAGTTTTGCGTCCCGCGTGTCGTTGCTGCGTTCGGTTAAACTTACTAACAGATCGGGGTTATGGTTAAATTTTTAGTCACGCTTGCGGCGTGGCTCCACTGCTTTGTTCCAGACTGAAAATATCTCGAAAACAGATTAATTTTCATGACATTCTTGGTCCCCAGAGGATGGATCCTAATAACTTTGATTGACTTTTCCTCGAGCACCACCAGCAAAATTTTGTTTTGACCTGCTATTGGTTTGTCCAATACTTTAGTTTACCATGTGTTAGCATGCTAACACACTAAGCTAAGATGGTGAACATGGTAAACCTCAGCATGTTAGCATTGTCATTGTGACATTAGCATATTTAGGTCAAAGCACCGCTGTGCCTAAGTACAACCTTACAGAGCCGCTAGCGTGACTGCAGACTCTTAATTAACAAGTTCATGCATCCCATCTGGTGCTTCAAGTCACTGTTGATTTTTTCAATATTTAACCAAACCAAAGAATTTTACCCAACCTTAACCAAGTGCTTTACGTTTCCTCATAATGTATATGCTAATGCACCTCATTTGCTAGTTGGATATGGACATCGTTTTTAAGAGACAAGATTGTCACAGCAAGGTCAGAGATCAGGGTTTGGATCAGCACCTCTTTGATTCAATCAACCCTTCAGTAGGGCTGAAGTAGTGAAAGCAAAGTCTACCAACCTTAAGGGAGTAGGTAGACACACCGTCCGTCAACGGCAGAAATCCACCCTAAATCTGAGTCACTCAACCTGTCCTCAAAATCACTCTGCTCTCTTAAGTTTGGAGCAGATCCAGAAAACACATTTGACTGGTTTTGTTCCCAGCTTGAGTGAGTATGTAATAAATCACTGAACCAACATGACAAAGGCAACATTAATTTGATTTGACTCTTTATTTGAAGCATTTAAATCTTTTTTTTTTAAATCACCTGTAATCGGCACCCTGCCTACTGTATCTAATCAACCTGCAGAGCAAACACACTGTACCTACGTAGGCAAGATTGTAAAAGGGCCGAGGTGAGTCATCATGTGTTAACTCAGTCCTCACCTCTCTCTCTCTTACACACACACACCTTCAGCCTCACCCCATTATATTGCTATGACAGCTGAGAGGCAGGGCCATAAAGACAGATGGTCAAAGGTGGCCCAATAACACTCTAACGAAGAGTTTCACTTTCCTCCTCTCTGTTTCAGCTTGTTCCAGACCTGCAGGAGTTGGCTCGTAGCACACCAGCACAACATTAATCAAGCAATTTTAAAGCATATACAAGTGACCTCATAACTATGTTAATATAAATACAATAAAAGATCTGAATGCCAAGATTTAGGTTTGTAATTTCCATATGTGGATGTGAAAAATCAGTTTGAGTTGGCAAAGCATCCATGATAATACAGCTACAGTACCCAGCGACGGACATTGTGACGCACGTTATTACTTTAGTTCACGAAAGCTGATATATAGTGTAAAAAAGTCTTGGAGTTGTATGGTGTGGAAAGTAATCTGAAAGTGAATTCAATTTTTACAAATGTTTAAGACTGATGCAAGTGTAATTAGGTTAATAACGTCACTTTTAGGGCTGCAACTAGCGATTATTTTCATCATCAGTTAATCTGCTGATTATTTTCTTGATTTATCTATAAAGGTTTGGTCCATAAAATGTAAAAAAAAAAATGAGTCCAAGGTTACGTCTTCAAATTGTTTTTGTCCAACCAGCAACATAAAATCTCCAATATATTTAATTTACTATCACATAAGACAAAGCAAATCCTCACAATTGAAAAGCTGGTAGTACAGTAGTGAATGTTTGGCATACAGTATCTGCTTGAAAAATGACTTAAATGATTGATCGATTATCAAAACAGTTGCCGGTTAATTTTCCGTCGATTGACTAATCCATTTATCAACTCATCGTTTCAGCTCTACTGACTTTCAATGCAAAGTTGTCACTGCTCTAGAGATGACAATTTGACACTAGCCGTTAGCCTGCCATATACATAACACAGCAGGCTTCAAATAATAAACAGTTATTACATTTCCAAATGCACCAAGTCATAATTACAGTGAACTGTCACAATGCTGGACATGTTTGGCAGTTATTAAACTATAATTGGACCATGTTATAACACTGTAAAATGTAATAACACTTTAAAAAGCTTCTACCTCCTCTGATCTCTGCTGGCATGGTTGTGGCACTGCTCTGCAGTCAAGTCCTTCTGGACAGAAGTGTTTAATTCAATATCAGTAATTATGAATATAAATCTCTCTCCATGTCCTGTTGTTTGCTTGCTGGGGTGTGGAAATGCCTTTTGACGCAGCGTATTTGCAATTAAATTATATAGTCCGACACTGTGACGCCCTCTCCCCAGTATTTGTATTTGAGATGATTTTGAAACTTGATCTCCAATACAGATGATTAACTAAATTACTTATTCAATTATGTGGAACTGTATTGTATTTATGTCCCACCTTATCCCCCCCACACTCTATGTTATGTGTTGTTTGTGGTTTATCAGTGTACTGTTATATAATGTTTTTTCTTTCCCATATGTATATCCTGTATAAATGTAAAAAAACAAAAACAAAAAAAACAACAACTTCTAAACGCCACTCCTTTACTTGAGGTCAAGTAAAGTATGATTCATGACACTGTCAGAAGATCATTTGACAATATTTTAACTCATAACTATATGAGCCCTGATGTGACTGGCGTACGTCCACTTGGCCAATGTCAAGTTGTCATGACAGAGATCTCTAGAGAAGTGACAACTCTGCACTGACAGTGACCTAACTACCCTAATGACACGTAATGACAACACAGTCATTAACATTTAGCTGTTTAGCTTAATTTATGTCCTAGTTTAGTGCTGAGACGATTAGTTAAAACAATCACTGTGCTCTATGGACATTTCAGTTCTATATGTGCTTTTTCCATGAAAAACAACAATTTGTGTTCCTAAAATTAAATTCACGTTCACATGAATTTAAATCGAGCGAAAGAAACTTAATTGCCAATAATTTTAATCAATTGTTCAAGAAAAAAATGTACTTGTTCCAGTTTCTCAAATATGAGAATTTGTTTTGCTGTGTTTTATATAAGTAATTGACATAAAAATTCAGGGAAATCATGATGGAAATGTTTCACAATTTTCTGACATTTTTTAGACAAAACAATTAACTGATTAATAAAAATTAAAAAATCAACAGTTTGACAATGAAAATAATCATTAGTTGCAGCACTGATACAGTTAAGACAGTGTTGCGCAAGCCTAATACACACCCCTTCAAGTAAGTGTTACCCGACAAAGTAACAAACATGGTATCTTTCTTTTAGATACATTTCTAAGCTACATTTCTGTTGAAAGGCTGCCTTAAATCAGGGGTGTGTGTCTGAGCAGTCGACCTTTAGAGAGGCAGGTGATATTGAGGTGAGGTGAGGCATTAAGAAGGGTGTGGGTGTTCTCCGAGTTATCACCAGGTTTGTTTTATAGGTAGGCCCGTTGTAAAGTAGGCCATCAACTTTAAACTCTCAGCACACATTTACACACCTTGAAGCGTGTGTGAGCTGGTTTTATTTGCGTTACCTGAGCAGTGGCACCACAGGTCATGTGTGATTTAGAGCTGACCTTGGAGCATTTAGGTTACACTACAGACACTGAAGTTTCATATTCAACTGTAAGGACTTTTTTTTCTCAGATCTAAAGTGGTACTAACTATATATTTAGTAAATATAAATAGAGTATAGACGTGTATAGAATGAAAATCTTTGCTGAGCAGCAGATGTGAACCAAGTTTTTGTCCACTGAAATGAATCCAGATATACTCTGATGATAAGAGGGCAGAAGAAATTGCTTTTTAGAACGTTTTTTTCAGATTGCCATAACAGGCTGGTTGGTCAACAAGATTAAAAACCTTTTCTTGTTGTATCATCTTACAACAGAAAGAAAAAAACTAAATTAAAGCTCACTCCCTCCGTCCATTCACTCCCATTGGGATCGAATGGAAAAGATGGTTTTGGAGCAGAAGCTGAGGCGTGGGTTGGAGGAGCAGAGCGCCAAACCTCAGCCACTGCCGACAAGCCCAGCTCAGTCTCAGAGGGGGAAAGAGTAGGAGGCGATGAGGGGGGACAAAGGGGGGAGGAGGGGTGAAGCAGGAAATGAGGCACTGGGGAGTTTTGCCAAATCCAGCAGTGGTCAGAGAAGACATGGCGGGCCTGAGGCTCGAACAAGTTTCTCCTCTTTTAAACAGTTCTGTGACAAAACTACTTTAAATACTTTCTGTAAACTTCCACACCTCTACATAGGACTGTTTTATGTCGTTAATGCGACTCAGAGATGTATCATGAGGAAGAGAAAAATGTCTATACATACATCTATTTGTTCAACTGTGGCTGATCGTACCCAAATTTAACATTTGTTTCCTACACAAAGGTGGTAGACAAAATAATGTAAACACTTTTTCAGGGTTTCCCCAAGGCAATTGTTTAGCAGAGGTCCCCAACCCCCATGCTGTGGACTAGTCCCGGGCGACCAGGATGCAAGGAAACCATTTTAGACTGATTAGCTGAATAATTTATCAGCAAATTAAAGGCTACTTTTGTGGTAATACCCTTATGTTTATTTAAAATAGGTCATCAGTACACAAGGTAACCAGTCCATCATCGCCACCTTAAGATATTCAGCAGTACATGAAATCTGTGTGGACACTAAAATGAATGTTGCTTTTTTTTAAATTTAGCAAGAAACCACAATGAAATACCGAGCGAATTAACGGTCCACGGTGCATAAATGTTTGGGAACCCTTGGTCTAAACAGCCACAGTCATTAAATATATTGCATTCGGTGTGTGAAATGGCATGAAGGTTAATGTTTTATTTCATAAAAGTGCAGAAGACCCAAAATGTATGAAAAAGGAGCTTTGAGCTTTGTTGTAAATGCTGATTCAAAAGTGGGACATAATTAGGTTACATGAAATTACCAGTAGTTGTCACCTCCACACATCATGCTGTCATGGTTTGATTTACACAAATCCCCTGACATATTAAGAAAAATAATTTTACAACAAATGCATCTGCAGTTTGGACACCAATGATGTGGCTTCTTTGAGGCTTTATTTGTTAGCTCATGTTTTGAAAACTCACAAATCTGCTAATCTGATTTCTTCTAGCCGACAACCCAACATTCAGAGTAATATGAGCCACTTATGTAGCTATATTTGCAATTGTGAGTAACTTCGGGCACAGTTCAAGTATTTTTACATTGGGTGTTAACATTATTTTGTCTACCCTGTGTATATGGCTCTGTCTGTGTTTATGAACATCTCTTTGGGCTTGTCAAAACTTATAGTGCACCTGTTTTGCTGTGACTCACTGGAAACTCTTGTACAAGGTTATTCTATGTTTTTCTACTGTGGTTCCTCAAAACTGTTCAGTGTATTTCGTTTCCTCACACCACCTCTCATTTCTTTCCAAGAACTACCAAACGTCCATTTTCCCCCCAGCTCACTGAGCGGTGACCACCACACTGTTCACAATGATCATCTCAGTGATGGTCACCAAAGACAAATTATAACACAGACTAGTACAACTTGCAGTTCTAAGAATACGCACTGGCAAGAGATGTTTTGGGAAAACTGGCTGTTTTTCATCCTGCAGCTACAGCAGCTAAAGTGAAACTATGTTGCAGCACAGCCTCCACCTGCTGCAACACGCCACGGCAGTCTGGTCGTGAGAGCGTCCGGGTATCGTTTCAATCTCACAAACCTGTCAGAATATGACACAATGTTTGAGGAAACAAAAAGCCAAGAGGAGCAGGAGAGTACAAAAACCTGACACACTGAACTAGTAAAACACACACTGACACACACACTCAGGCAAGCAATGGCAGCAACCACAGCACACCAGGAAAAACATATCCAGATGTTCTCCTCATAGGATCACCAACCCCCTCCCACACACACACACACACTTGTGGGCCACACATGGGCTACGTATTACAGAGGTCTCCAACTTCTTTTTTCTCCCCTTTCTTTCTCATGTGCACACACACACACACACACACACACACACACACACACACACAGTCAAGACTTGAAGTTATTGAACCCGCTCATTCAGCCCCTCCTCTCCTCCACTAGAGCTCCTGGCAGGCCGTCTGGTTGAGGCCCATAGTAAAGGGAGCCGTTTTCTCTGGCATGAGTGCCTGTGCGTCTGTGTGTGTGTGTGTGGCGTGTGTGTATGTGTGTCCTCGGGCCCCAGACAGGAAGGAAGAGAGTGGGCCCGGCAGCACAGCTCCAGAATTCCGGTTTTGTTTTTCTTCTTTTTCCATCAGTGCAGAGCCTGAGCCGGGTCTTAAAGAAACAGTCATTAATATTTTCCCCTCTTAATGACGCCACGCTGTTCTCCGAGAGCGACCTCCACAACAGGACTCAGTATGATTCATTACTTTAGTATGTAAACATATTACCAGTTTGTTAAATAAAAAAGTCAAATGAATGAATAGTTCTTTTATGGCTCAGATGAATCTGTTCCTCGAGAAGGCAAAGCGTGAGTCTAAGCGTAGCCTCAGGCTCGTTTTCATTGAAGCTTCTAAAAATAAAAAGTACTGATCCAGCATCAGTGGTCGGGTTACGTAAATTCCTAGGGGGGTGAAACATAAGGATTTTGGACACAAGCAGAGCAGGCGTATTTAGCTGCTACCCCTATGCTTTTCTAATAAATCATCACTCAAAATCTGGCAAAGAAAGGGTTGAAAATGTATCGCTTCGAGCGATGGATGACACAGCACACGGCTCATGATCTTTACATCTCTGCTGAGGACAATAAAGTCAGAAAAGCCATGATTTCTCGGGTAACTGCTCGGGCTCTGTGGACCAATCAGAGCGGGAAACAGTCTCTTAAAAGTCACCGGTGACATCATCTATTTGGCAGTGATTATGAAAACAAACGCTCTTTCACTCGATACACAAACAGAGCTCAGTGTTGTGAAAGAGCAACCGGAATCGTTTTATCAACTAATTTCGAGTCAGAGATAAGAGTGAAAAAAACATTTATTACAAAGGTACACAATAAGTTACTTTCAGTGTATAAAAGTTTCAGACAAAAGGATATAAAGGGGTGGAACAAGACGCTTATCTTTCAAATTGCAGTAATTACAATCAGCCGTCCTGCACTCACAGAGTAGAAAAAACAAACTAATGCAAACAGCACCATCACTCTAACTTAAAGTCTGACATTATTTTACATTTCAACAACCCAACAATGTAAGACACAATAAAGACACTGTATTGGCTCTGCAGTCACTGTTTAGTTAGCTGATTTAAAACTCATTTAAAACAATCAGTACTTCTACTAATGATGGCAGGAGAACAAAAATAAAGTATCCGGGGACAGCAAACTTAGTGAATAAGGTCAAAAGCTTTTTCAATGGGCCTCTTTCTCTCATTTGAAAATGATTAAATTCTTATACTGGCCTGAGTGTAACTAAAATGATAACTGTTCCCTGTGGATATTCTGGTCGTTTACGCTGTTTACAGTATATGTGCTTTTCGATGAAAACGAGCATTTTACCGATGCCATTCTGCATGAGCCTGCACACACAAATAGAGTTAAAAATGTCCACACGTGAGGTGCATAGGCAAGTACCAAAGTCTCTTGCATGTCTACACTTTTGCAGCCATTGTGCGTGCTCTCTCTCTCTCTCTCACACACACACACACACACACACACACACACACACACACACACACAGAGTGACTAGCAGCAGGTCCTTCGTCAGCAGAAAAGGGACTGCGCTCTCAGCACTGCTGTAGAGGAACAACTTCTCTAATATTCAACTCCTTCACTTCTGATATCTCTTTTTAAAATAACCAGACACAGTACATCAGCAGTGAGGTTCAGTGTGCATTTAAAGTCCAGTCAGGAAAACGGTCCGGGTCAACTCTTTGCTAAACGTGTGATCTAACAACAATGAGGGAGTACTGTTTCTGTGTTTCTGTTAATGGTGCTGATGTGATCCCATTTCCCCTCACACCACAGCTCAACCTCTCCCTGATGCCGCCATCTTTTAGGCCTCCTCTCGTCTCTGGAGATGTAGACTGATCTCCATCTGGTTCTCCAAGCACTCTTTGAGCTTGTCCTCTGTCAGCGTCAGCCGCTGCTCCAAGATCGAAACCGTCTGGGTGGAGGCAGAGAGAGGAGAGGGCCGAGACAAAGAAAGAAAGAAAGAAAGAAAGAAAGAAAGTTGGGGAAGGAAGGAGATGGATAAGAGAGCATGTTAGAGAGGGCTGTACAGCATCAGCTTGACTGTAATGACTATATAATGGCTGTGTTTGTGTGTGTGTCAAAGAGGCAGTCTGTGTGTGTTTGAGACAGATGTTGAGCGTGCAAGACAATCCAGCTGATTATCGTAGAGAGATCTGCTGCCTGAGACGAGTTTCTGTGTCTGGCACGCACTCTCTCTTGTTCTCCCTCTCACACAGTTGCATAAACACACTTACGCACACAGAGAATACAAGAAAGTCGCTATCCGAAACAGGATGGGCATGTGTGGGTAGTGAGATCACAGTGCGACATACTTTTCCTCTCAGCGTCCTCCAACAGAGACAGTGTTTGTTGTACGTTTGTGCTTGTACATTTGAGCACTGTGTCATCTGAGCCTATTTATCAGAGGAGCCCCCAGGTGTAATTTTCCAGGGGTGGCACCACCTGAATGAACAGATTACTGAGGATAGAGCTGGCTTTCCTATCTTTTACTCTATCTCAGCTTTAGCAGCCACATTAAGGCAATAACTATATCAGCCTTTTATCATCTAAAACAAAGAGTAAGACTTAGAGGATTCATGCCCGGACAAGAAACATATTCATGCCTTCAGACTTCTAACAAGAAACAGGAGATCTAAGCATGGTACTGCAATTCTGAAATCTTTATAGTGGCTGTCAGTTAGTAAATTGCTTTAACGGCCTTGGGTGAAAATATAGTTCTGATATGCTTCAAGAATATAAACCCACTAAGTTTCTTACACTGTAAAAATGTAGAAGCTGCAAAGTATTTTTGTTGTCTAGTTGTGTCAACGTATTATTATTAACTAGTTCTGTCCACTGATATTTTGTTTAGATAACGTAAAAGTTTTAAAGACAAACTGAGGAAATTAAGTTGAGCAACTCACTGTTTAGTTTACATTGTTGGATGATAAATGCACCGTCAGTTTTAAATTAAAAACTCCTAAAAAAAACAACTATTTTTCTTTGCCTTTGACTGATTTATTTCCTCTATTGCACTTTTATGTCCTCCAACTGTATTAGTCTATTATCTGTCAGTATCTATTATGGTTTGTCTGTTCACATTATTTCTTTATTTCATTTTATTCTACTTAAATCTATTTAATATTCTCTTTCTCTTTACATTATGTAAAGCATTTTAAATGTCCCCTGCGTTTGAAAGGTGCTATACAGACAAACTTGCCTTGCCCTGCCATTATAACTATGTAGCCAACATGAAACACAATGGCATGTGTTGAGTGATATCTTTTTGCTCTTTTATTATAATCTAATCATTTCATAAATCTGCAAGGTGACTGGGAAGTAAAACATGAATGAAAGTTGTGCTAATCCAAACCAAATACGTCAGCAGAAGAAGAAGTGATAAAACAAAGGAAAAAAATCTTGTTTTGCAAAAAGATGACAGGAATTTGAATGAATCTTCTTCTGGAAAAAGTGGCGACAGTTTCCTCTGAATCTCTGACATAATTGTTTGTTGAGCGAATGTTGCCTGGTGACAAACATAATTCCAGCTAGTAAGCAGTTTTGGGTAGTAGTTCTTGGCAACAAAAATTTGGTTCAGCGCAGAAACAGTCAAACAGCAAGCATGTCATCCTCCGACGATGAGGCTATCTAGATTTGGGCCAGTGAAAGAAAGATATGTCAACATGCCTTGACCTATAATCTTATGTCCCTCCTTGTGCCAGCGAGTGTAATTCTGAAATTTCTAGTAAGCAGCGCAGAGATGAGTCATTTTTCAAAATATAACCAGCTGTGTTTGAGACCCTGCATTTGATGGATAGAGAGAGACATGAAAAAACAAACCAATTCAGTTTACCTCAAACGTGGTCAGCTTTCACAAACTTTCCCGTGTGAATAGTTTCATTAAAAAATAACCTGATGCTGGGTTAATTCATTAAAACTCTACAGTGGGTAATTCAAAACTATTATATCATACACATCTCAAATACAGGGTCTAAATAATAGGATCTTGATGATACACTTTGTACTTATTTAATTTCTGTTCCAGGAAAGCTTCTCTTTCACAATCATTAAATGGTCACTTGGTACAATCAGGGCAACGCTTGTGACAATGTCACTGACTAAAGAAGCTCTTACTCGAGAAATAGTCATTGCTAAAGACTACTTGATTAGTTGATTAAATTAAAAATAAAAGTCTAATTATTTCTCCAGTATCATTGTCCCTCCACAGATTCCTGCAGAATGAAGATCTGTGGCTTGATTGCAAGATACAGTGAGAATAAATGCACAGATAAAATACTCTGATTAAAAATCTACTCTTTCTGTACTGTCATGTAAGTGCATCAGTCTGATTAACTTAACCAAAGCAACATCATAAGCGTAATCAGACTTCAGATAATAATCATAACATTTACACTAAAGGCGTATTTTGATTGGTGGACCAATTTCATCAACACCAAAAACTCTAACACTAAAACAGTCCTTTCATTTTCTTTTCTCTTACTGTGTGATGATTGACGGATGTGTCATGTTGGCACCACATTAATTTAGACGTTTAATAGAGAGCCAAACTCATAACGCCGTTCGGGTTAGCCTCTGTTCGACTAGCTCCTATAACTCAATGCAGTGTGTTCCTGGAGTTTGCTTTCCATATTCTACGACAAATTGGCATCCACTACAGTACTTGCTATTAGAGATTGAAACCTTCATGAATCAAGAAAGTTAAACAACGATTACTTTGTGAGCACTTAAAAAAACTACAGCTCCCATGAAAATTTAACATTGCTGCAGCACCGGTACTTACATTATTGTAACTTGGTTCCGTCCATATCCATAAAATTCACCAACACTCTCTTCTAAAGTCATTTTCCTTTTTTTTTGTTGTAATCTCTGCTGTCTAATAACTTCCTTTAGCCCATAAAGGTCACTAAAAAACAGAAATATTAAATAAACAATGATGGTACGATAGTAGGTATCTAGACATAAGTTACACATGTTGACACATGTTGAGAAGGGCTCTGTTCAAAGGCTGTATTTTTTTGTTATTTACGTTATTACAAATGTCAACGGGATTTTGAATGAGGTTCTCTTACTTCTTAACAAAACCCGGAAGTTCCGGTTTCACTTAGGCTCAGATATAGATTATCAAACTAATTAAACTCAGGTTATCAGAGAAATGTCTGCATACTCTAAACACTACAGAACTTCTATTTTAATCTAAATATTCACCCCAAACTTTAGCGCACATGTAAACATAGCAATATTCAAACCCAAGACGCCATGTGTAGCATGGTCTGCAACCCAACTGTGTTTGGTAATTGGTGATTGAGGTCCTGCGTTGACGCCACAGTGCCACACAAACAAACACACAGAACCAGGCAGGAATAATCAAACACGTAATGATGAAGGAATTGACAAAGACTGTTAAATCCCTTAGATAATCTCATATTCCAACACACAAAGCACACACACCAATGAGTTAAACACTGTGTGGGTTTTCTTTTGGGCCATCAAACTAGATAACATCTCCTGCTATTTCATGCATCATGGGAGAGAAAGGGCTTGTATTTCCTCTGTCTCCTTTTCTAGATCAATACTACCCTGTTTATCTTACCAACCTGATATGGCTACCAAGTCCTGAGCCCCAGCCAGCTATTGGTGTTTGTGTGTGTGTGATTCTGCACACGTCCCCAGGCAGCGGCAACATTATACGGGCATATAGTTTTCATCTGGAGTAGAAACCAAATCTTTATGCTCCTAAAAATAGAGCGAGCTGTTTTTCTTTTCTCTCCAGAACACATTATACTCTCCATCGCCCTGAGCATTACTGGCCTCTGTTACAAAGTCTCATAGCTTTGGTATGACCCACGCTATAATAGTCTGAAAGTCAAAGAAAGTGGTGCTGGTGATAGGTGGCAAAGTCCGTTCTTATCTCTAAAGCTGACCGATGTGTGTTATTAAATATGCCACAACTAAACTGAGTTACAGGAGTAAAAAAATAACAGACTGATGGAACCAATATTAATAAACTGCAGGTGTGGAGAACCAGCATTGCTGCGGTTTTTAAACCAACAGCATTAATATCCATAACCAGATTAAAATCCATTGTATTGGCAGAAAGCCAATAAAAAGCCAAAGAGTCATCGGTTAAAAGCCTCAGCCTGGTGTTTACATGCTAATGTTAGCCTGTTAGCATGCCATGACAACCTTGAGCTTAAAGGACAGGCTGAAGGGATGTCGGTCATCAGTTTTTAAGCTATCTTGTAATGAATTAAAGTGTTAGACAAGTGTACATTTTGAGTTCCATGTGCAGAGCAAGAGGATCACCAAGTCACGAGGTGACTCTATACTTCAATAGTGTACATTTTCCATTATAAACTTACTGATACTGGATTTTTAAGGCCAATACTGATATTGATATTTAGGAGTTAAAAAAAAATCTGATAATGATATATTAACATAGATTTGTTTTTACTTAAACACACAAGATAAACAATATGAATTCTGTAAATTTGTTCTTTAAAGAATTGTTGCCAAGATATGTACATAATGGGACATTTTACTGTTGAAAAAACTTGTCAGTACTATCTGGTGGACAAACTATGTAATGGCGCTGTTACTAAAATACTTCAAACTAGGGCAGCAACTAACCATTATCTTCTTTATCTTCATTATTCAAATGATGAAACAAACAAAAAGACGATTAATCAACAATTTAAAGTTTCTGATTAATTTTCTGTAGATCTAATCGACTAATTATTTCAGTTCTACTTCAAGGATTCAGTATCTTTGGCATATCTGTATCGCAATTTATTGTTGCTTGTCAGCCGATATACGCATCGATACCAATATATCTGAAACAACCAAATATTGGCCTATATACCGGCCTAGCCTCTCTTTTGCATATTTTTCACAAGTCGTCAACAGACTGGAAAACATTAATACCTCATACCAAACATGTTTGTATTGTTACCAAATTTAAAGACAGACAAGAAGCCTTTTCCCCACCGATTTTAGACTTTCAGAAGTTATAATCCTTTCTAATCTATTTTAAGTTACCATATTTGTCAGAACAATGGTAACTTATCTTGGGGAATTCTTTCTTTCTTTCACTACAGCTCAGACAGAAACTAAATTAACTGTCCTGGGTGCAATTTCAAGAAAAATGGTTTCATTCTCCCAGAGCACTACAATAAACATACACATCAGAGGCTGCTTCCAATTTCTTAGAATCTCAAACACTGTGGTTAAAACTCAAAGAGCGTTTGGTTAGCAAGCGGTTTAGTGGTTTCTAAAAGTCCCGAACCTACACTTTAACCACAGAAACAGTTTTAATCTTTTCTGAGGAACAGCTGGGAGGACAGTACAGGAACACGTTTCTTTCACTTTCTCCTAATGTTCCTTGCAGCTCCTCTTATAGCTGCTTTAACAAGAATATGGATCCAGTGGACTGATCCATATCTATTCTGACGCACATGTAGGTTAAGCAGAAAAAAGCTGAATTGTGGCTAGCTGCTCTGGCAGTTTGGGGGAATTACAGAGCAGGAACAATGTTGTTTCAAAGGTGCAAGTGTTCATAAAAGAATTTCTGTTACAGTTTTTTTTTCCCCCAATGAGCCACATCACAGAGAAAGTTCACAAGATCTTCTCAAGTAAACTACTGTCTGATGGTCTATTGAGGAAGAGAGGGCGCTACTGCACTTGAATTGGTAAATGAAGATTATGAAGATTATTATGAAGATTCTTCATAATTAAGAGGGAGAGTGTGAAAGAAGAGGATGAGTGTGGGCACTGCAGGCTTAGTGTGAGAGGACATGTAAGAGCGATGAATTATAAGACAGAAGGAGAGGAAAAAGAAAGGGGTATGGGGGTTGAGGATTCGGGGGTGGGGGGGCAGACAAGTGAAAAGCAGCTAACACAGCAAACTGTGGCTTTGGAAGCTTCAGTCTAATGTTGAATAATTCATCATCTTCCCTCTCAGTCTGCTCGACTATTAGAGTTACAAAGAGCTGTAATAGTGAAAAATAATGCTGGGTAAAAGACTTATAAAGGAGCAAGAATATAGTGCAGAAATAAATAATGTAGCTTTGTCAGCCTAATCTCCAGAGCATGGGTGGCAGTAATTCAAATCTCCATAGTAGCCCAAGTTGAACAGAAATTAGAACAAGAGAGATTGTTACTACTCACACCTTGTTGTGCATGATAAAACAGTATGAGTGCAGTTTGGAGGTAAACTGCAACAAAAATGGGGTGAGCCAGCCCGTCTCAGAAACACTTATAGTGGTAAATGAACTTAGCGCTTTTCAACCTTAGCGGTTCCCAAAGCGCTTTACAGATTGGTTCCCATTCACATACACATTCACACACCGATGGCGACGGAGCTGCCATGCAAGGTGCTGGCCTCCATCGGAAGCACTTTGACATGTGGACAGGAGGAGGTGGCGGTCGATTAATGGCCCTGAGATTAATGGACGACCTACTCAACCTCCTGAGCCACAGCCGCGCAGTGGGCTGCACTGAACATGCCTCGTATGCAAAGTCTATTTTAGGGAATTCATGGGTTACACTTTGTTTTGTAAAATAAATCAAGCACGCTGCCAAATATTTTAATCTACATTAAGCAAATCTGACTTTTGTTTCTGCACATTTTTGTGCTTCACAAACAAATGAATGAGTTGTTACATGCTGTTTTTTTACAACGCAATGCAGATTATATTTAACTAGCGGTTGTCTGAACTACACTGTGTTCTGCAGAAACCACTTTTTAAAAACTCTCAATAACAAGCTGTGTATAACACAGCAGGTGAGGTGCAGTGTTAACATCTGTATGGGTGAAAAAATGTGTCGAAGCCTGTACCACTGTGCTATTTGCTGCTTTTTCACTGACTTTTATGCAGGCTTCGACACAAGTCCACTTGTATAATTCAGTGTGTGGATTCTCTCGCTAATCTGACTTCAGTTTCACGTCCCTTTCAACACTAAGGTAGGAAATGAAAGGTGCCCTGTGGCGTTTTCTTGCAAACAAACAAATATTACATTTACATTTAGTGCTACTCACCAAAACTCATTGTGTGTGTCCTTGAGGTCTTTCATTCCCCACAAAACATTTGCAGAGACAATTTTTAATCATTTTGAAACCTGTATTGTTTAAATCCACGTTTACTAGCTTGCAGTCGTCTTCTTCTCTGCCTTTGTTGGGGCATTGCTGTAGATCTGTGGATTAACGTGAACTGTGTATTGAGTCACCTGCAGCGCACATATGAGACTCAGTCATAAAAAAACTGCTCCATAGCACTATTAGAGGACTAGGGGTCTCCTGTCAAACACCAGCCAACTCCTAGTCATTCATTCTCTTGTCTGCTGTATCTTTCCTGCTACATACTAACTCTCCTGTCATTTCAGATCCAGCCCCTCCCTCCTGCCCTGCAGTAACCCCTTTCTCACCTTTCCCATCACCTGACCGTCCCCACCCACCTGCTCACCTGTTCCCAATTTCCCTCATCAGCCCTGCAGTATATATATTGGCCCATTTCCACCCATTCCCTGCCAGATTGTGCTTGCGCCTTAGCTGTCCAGCCTTTTGTTCTGTCTGCCTGACCCTCAGACTTCTGACTCTCTTCCTTACCCCTTTTTGGATAGGTTTGCCTGTTTTGATCTGCCAGCCTGGTTTTGACCACGAGTAAATTAGAACTTTTACATATTCTGAAACACAGTCTCTCTGGTAAAACACCTAAGACTATTAAAACACAAGTTACAAGTCGCATAAATCCACACAGGAAGAACAATGCCTTTTTAAGTGACTTTTCAGCCTTAATATTGTCAGATAGGTGTTCAGAAATTTGTATTTATATAATATATAAAGACAACTCTACAGAAACCACCATACATGATTTCCTACTAGTTATCTCAGTCTATTGACCTAATCTAGAAAAGACATCATCCAGGTTTCCACCACTGAATAAAAGAGCTGAAGGATAACATCAGATGCAGACGATCCATCTGGTATCATGGTTGAGTTGGGTACAGTGGGCTTGAAAGGAAGAGGCTGGCACCACCCCCCTGGGAGGGGTTAGCTAGCTGCCTGGCTGCCCTGGGCCAATATTAAACGCTCCCACATGCTGGACTGCAGCTTGAAAGGAGAAGCAAGTAAAAGAAAGAAAGAAAGAAAAAAAGCCAGGAAGAAACCTTCGACAGAAACACACACATACAAGAAGTGTTTCTGTGTTTCTGCGTCTCTGCGTGGCCATTAAGCATTTACGCTTACTGTCAGTGAGTGAGGCAGAGTGCTGCCAGCGCTCATATATGAATGATGTATTTTCCTTGGGGCACGTTCACAACCTCCAGCTAAAACCCTGCGCACACACACACACACACACACACCTCCCTGTACTCTCTCTCCTCCTCGTTCAACTCCTCCCATCTCTGTCCTCCTGTCCTCTTGTTGCCTGTTTCTCCTCCTCTACCTCTTCCTCCTCACCTGACTCTTGATCTCTTGTTGCTTTTCTACTCTCCAACCACTTTCCTTAGTTCAATTATCACCGTGAATAAATTCTTTGTTATACCTAGGTAAATGCAGAAAGTTGAATTTATAAGCATAAAATGCACAGATCCTCAATTCAGTATGACACAAACAAAAGATCAAGCAGCACTATCTTATGTTAGTATTTTGCTAACCTTGAGATGTGCTTGAGGTGTGCCTTGCCCATTGATTTGGTATTTAAACTAAGCAGTGCAGCATGAGTTGTTGGTATTCAATAAAAAAAAAAAAAAAGAGTCTTAGATGTTGCCCTGAGATTAAATGTCTAAGAACAAAGTCTGTTTTTGGTGCGACATCACTCATGGTGATTCATTATTTGGTGATTCTTTCAACAAGCTCAAATGAAAATACTTAGGAGAAAATGTGCAGCAGTAGGATAATGGTAAAAAATGTAAATAAACAATTTAAATTAAACACTCCCCAGCCTGTAGAAGCTTTTGGATCGGCATAAGAAATAAAAGTTTAATGTAATTATATCAGGAATGCACTGAGCTTAAAACTAATGGGTGATTCTTTCCAGTATCTGACGTCCACAGCTGCATGTTTCACAATAAAAGCCTTGTATGGAAGTGAAGGGATTATGGCTTTTAATCATCTGCAGAAAGTGTAATTTACAGCATCTTAACACTGAGAGGATAAACGGCAAAGTAGATACTTAAATAAATTAGATAGGCGTTAGGAACACCTTGGAAAGAGGCACCACTGGCTGCAGCCTCAGGCACTGCCAGGGAGCCGGGTCAGTTAAATAAAAAAAAAAGATGTATTGCTGTCTGTATTGCTGCACTGATTAATGCAAGTTGCAAACGCAACAGCTGCAGTCATTTCATTTCATACTGGATAGGTCAGTCAGCTAAAAGGCCCGAGTTGTAATTGCAATTTCTTTCTACCACAACTACTCCACAGGTCCTTCAGTATCCATCACTGATCACATCTATGAAGCTAAACAAACGCACACAACATGAAAATGAAGATAAACTGATAAGAAGCAGACCTTCGGGTCTTAACTGGTTGCTGCTCTTTGCTGTTTTTGTTCAAGGACCTATTTTTAGTCCTGCAAGCTTTGATTGGGTCTGGCTTCACACTGTGTCTGGCCTTCACCAGCCACGGGAGCACTCACACTGAGAGCCTAACCGAACATAGCCAGCATGGTGTGTGTGTGTGTGTGTCTATGGATTTCTATGTAAAGAAAAATTATTGTACAATAATGTGGCAATAACCAAAGCAGCCTATGGGCCTCATTACACACGTTATTCTTGTCACCCAAAATATGTGTAATAAATGAATGAATGAGTAAATGTGCAAATGTTTGTCTCAGAGCAATTTAGTGTTACATTTAGCTGCTACACTGGTGTGTGTGTGTGTGTATGCATGCATGTGCATGTTAGAGGGTCACTCATATTACAAGTGCAGATTTTAAGTTTAATTTTGTTTTTTTCCAGCAACGTAGCTTTTGCAGAGCAGTGTCCCAGGTAAGTTCCTGTGGACCGTATCAGTGTTTTCCGTACAAACGGTTGCCAATGAAATACTGAAATGTAACAATGAATGTGAGGAATAAAATCTACCACGCACATACACACCTGTGTGTAGAGTCAGTGCACCAGTCTAATGCAGTACCAAACAGCTCGGAAGAGGTTGTTCGTTTTTTTTTCTATTTTTGTGTCTGTGTTGCTGAAACCCTCTTTGGCCTGCAGGTTGAAAAGTAAAGGAAGCTTTTGTTCTGAACAGTGTGAGTGGGTGGCACAGCCGACGTACAATGCATGCTGTTTGTCATGAACAATTAGCACATATTATGCTTACCTGAGTGAGAATATCTAGTTGACCTATGATGTGTTCCAGGGTGCTGGCTAGACCCGGGGGGACCCCGCCATCTGAGGCCTGGGACTGTGCTTGAACCTGGGTTGAATGCTGTGGTAAACCCTGGGTCTGCGTGTGGTGGGTGGAGGAGGAACTGGTGCTGGGGTTTCTGTAGGTGTGGGAATGAGTCGCTCTGCTGTGGCTGCCACTGTGACTGCGGCTCTCAGTGTGGGCAGCAGCGTGGGACTCCTGTCCATTAAAATGTTCTGATGGTTCAGAAGCCTAAAAACAGGGAGGAAGGAGGGATGAAGAGTTGTTAGAAACTCAGATAGTCTCTGATGTGCTTCACATACAATATGGTAGTAATATGAGGGGTTATAGAGGGGTGTGTCATTAACATACTGTATGGTATAGTGTACTATCAAAAAGGAAATGGCTGAAACTATGAGGGTTAATTGTTTAATCCTTAAACCACATAAATATCTTTTAAACTTGGTTCCTAATAACTGTTAAATACTGAAAATAAAATGAAGTCGGACCACAGTCTGAATAAGATCACTGATGAAACAGACGGGTCATCATATCAGTAACAGTATTAGCGACTACAGCAGTAATATGAGACTTACTCAGCCTGTAAAATGTATATATCATCAACCATTCTTTTTTTATCATTGGTATGAGCAACATATTTTGTTCAGATCTCCGTCAGGCTCTTTTTATGGGCTGAGTGTGTGGTCGAGACGACAAACATTTGTGACTCAAATGTTTTTCTGAATACAACGATGTTCATCTTGCAGTTACCACCACCTCTTGCTCCATACTACCGTACATACTGTGTGCAAATCTCTTTCTTGTCCATTAAGTCCTACATTATGTCTTTTCATTAGTCTTATGTTTACAATCTATCTGTAATATTGTCATCCTGATTTTCCATATTATTATATATTGTAATTTTGCTAGTTTGGTCTATTCTGTACACACAACAAGTATTGCATGTCTGTCAGTCCTGAAGAAGTATTCCCCCCTCTGTTGCTCTTCTTGAGGTTTCTTCCATTTTTTTACCCATTAAAAGGTTTTTTGTTGGGGGGTCTTTCTTTATCTGAACCGAAATGTCTAAGGATACAGCATGCTGTATGCTGTTTGATGTCAAATTCCAAATTAGTTCTGGCAAGATAATTAGTTGGTTTCAGAAAGTATTGACTTAACCAATTAAAATAAATTACCAATAAATACAGATGTAAAATCAAAAACATTACATCATTCACTGACAAAATTATTTGGAGAAATAAAATGGCTATTGTCAGAATTATAAATAACATATATAAAAGCCAAAGAAATAAATTTCACCAAATTATAATGAGTTTGCAATTTTATCTGAAATTTGTTCTTAAAACAGAAACATATGAAACTGAATAAAAGAGGGGGGGAAATCATATTTGAGAAGCTGGGCCTGGTTTTGAATTGATATTAGAGTTAATAAATGACAATTCATTTTTCATAATTTTCTTTCCATCAACTTGACTTTCAGGACTATAACATATCTTCACTTTTCTTATATTTTGCCACAGAATGTAACCGCATGGTAAGAACTTAAAATGCACCTTGAAATTGGAAACCAATCAACGCTGACTTTGCTGGAATTCATTTTGTTTCAGTAAAGGAGCCTGTTACACAGACTTCAGACGGGCTATGGAGTCAAAAGAGGGAAACTGTCGACTCTCTCGCTCTCACACGCGCGCACGCACGCACACGCACACACACACACACACACACACACTCACACACACACACACACACACACACACACACAAATTGCCAGTCAGTCTGTCTGTGTTGTGATTAATTCAGTGAGACATAAACACATGAAGGTCAGTGACCACATCTCTCCATCACCATGTCTATGTGACTAAAAACTGTGTGCACACATCTATAGGTTTCTTCATATTTCTGTCTGTCTCTGCAGACCTCTGTCTGGTTGTGAAGAATGGTATGTGTGTGTGTGTGTGTGTGTGTGTGCGCATCTTTTCCAAGACAACATCTCTTCTCCATCTCAGTGAGAGAGAGACAACAACTGTTTTACTCATCACCACGCAACAGGAAATCTATTCACACTCAGCTAAACATGTTGAAGACTGACGGTGTCAAACTGTGTTGTTCCTAAATGAAGCAAGATGAGCGGAGCTGTCAGCCGTCACCTGGCCCTACACATTTGCCACAGAGAGGGGTAATACATACTGCCACAATAAAATGGGCAGTGATTCCCTGCAGTCATGTACATGGGCTATGAGATGTTCTTTGACATGATTTTTCTGTCACCCTGTGTCAGTTCTGACAAAATAAAACAAATACAATACACATGAAAGAAACTGTCTAATCACTCAGCATGTTTTTTTTTTTTGCTCAAAATCAAAATGTACCTGTGACATCAAGGAGGATGACGTGACAGAGAACTGGGGTCTTAAACCACTCTGCCACCGGGAAACCCAATTATTTTGTTTTCAATGTAGTGAAAACACATTTTGTAGTCACTGTAATGGAAATCAGGAAGCTGGTTAACTCGTGAGTGAAGAAGTTTCAGGAGACCTTGTTGTCTTACGCCTTAAGTATTTATTGAAGCTTGATCAAGGAGAATAGAGACTAGCAGTACACGTAAACACTGTATTGCCACCCAATTCTGAAGGTTACTTCCTGGCGAGGAGTATTTAACTCTGTGCTAGACATATGAGATTCACTACAAGTCCAAATAAGGTTATTCCTCACCCAGGGATACAAACGACCCGATTGTGACCTGGGGACTGTGGCCTATTACCTTTATCCTAAAGAAGAAAAATTTCCTCACAGTCACAATCTCAAAATATTGTCATATCAACACAGAAATAATTCCACTGAAAGATACTAAATAAACACATTTAATGACTGCACAATGAGCTAGTGATAATTAATTTATATTTAAGTGTGAAGTATATCATCATCAATCATTTTACAGAAGTAGATTTCCTTATTTTGTCTTATACTATGGTGCTTGATTCCTGCTTGTTGGTGGCTTTACAAAGACAGAGAGAGAGAGAGAGAGAGAGAGAGAGAGAGAGAGAGAGAGAGAGAGAGCGAGAGAGCGAGAGAGAGAGAAAACAGAGCAGTTCTGCTGAGCCTACAAGCTCCACCAAGACTGGATTAACTGTTGTTGAGAGTACGACTTACAGCTTTGTATTAAACCAGCTGCTTAAACACACACACCAAGCACTGGTCCCCACATAAACACACACATGCTCATATAGAAAAACAGAGGCAAACATGGATGTAGACATATGTGCATACAGATATGCACTTGTTGTGTCTCACACACACACACACACACACACACACACACACAGGGCAGCCCGCCTAGTATTTCTGTTGACGGCCTGAAAAGCTGAGTGAAAAAAACAACATTGAGTTAAACTATCCTGGGGAACAGATGCTGCAGAAAATGATAGAAAAAGGTGTTTGTGTTATCTTTAAAAAAATGAAATTTAAGCCAAAACATTTTCGAATAACAGATGTGGCTTTTTCCCCCCTCAACAATTCCTGTTTTTCACAGTTTTTTCATCTTCTACACTCATTATAAGGTTAAATTATAACACAAATCACTTATTGTGTTTTTTCATTGCATGATTAACAATCAAAATGTTACCAAATCAGACTGAATTATCTTACTATGACTAAACCTTTTTGAGTTGTTTGAGCTGTCATTTGCAATCAAGCAGTAAAATGGTTTATACAGTGTACCATTGTGGGCTTTATTTACTTTATAACATACCATCCTTTGCAACATGCACATAGCGATGTTGATGCTAAAACAATATATTGTTCATGTCCTGTACCGCCGTAGCCTTACGTGGGGCCAGGGGAAAACCCTGATATGCACAAATGTACACACACGCGCACGCAAACACAGTAACTACCCTCCTAATGAATCACCTGGAGTGGAAAAACCAACAGTGGAAAATTTCCTGAGGCCCAAATTAAACTTAGTCTGTCACAGCGAGCCATCAATACACCCTGCAAGCTGCATACAAAGCCATTCATCACGCTACACGCATTCACACACACACAAACACACACACACACACACACACACACACACACACACACACACACACACACACACACACAGTAAGTTCCCCACCTGAAATTATTCTGAAAGGTGAAGACAGGTGAAACAAGTATATGAAGAGACAGACAGATGTGTAAAACTCAAATTTCTTCTGTTTGCCTCAGCAGCTGGTTCCTTGATCAATTTTAGTCTTAATAGGATGATATGTGGGTAAAAAGGGCCAAATCAACAGAGGATGGCTATAACTGAACCAGATTCAAAACAAAAACACCTTAAAGACACCTAAAACCCTAAAGACATTTAACAGTAATACCGTCTTCAACTAAGGCGATAAGACTGATTTTGATTGAGGACACTGAAACTTGAAAAATACCTGAATGCTAACCTCTCACAGCACAGGGGCAGCAGGGTGATGTAGATGGGGGCCAATTTTGACCTTACCATGCTTAAATCATAGTCCATCTTGAAACCCTTACTGCGCCAAGGATGCTGATGTATATCTGATCCCGTACGCCTTGTTGCATTCAGCTGGGTTTCAGGTGTGAATGACGGCGATGACTGCAATAGTAACAGTAAGAGTTTCCAGTTGAGAAAGAGCGCAAGTCATGCCGTTTACTCAACATCCCACTATGTATTCAGCTGGGTTATGGATCACAGACCTTTCTCACAGTGCTTAAATTGACTTGTCAAACACAGGTGTAACTAATAACACTAATCATGGCTACATTTCATGTACTTGCACCAGTGCCAGAGCTCTGGTATTGTGCATGCTGGCTCACTGGCACAGTTTACTGGCACATCTAAGAGCCATCATTAGTGTTATTACTTACACCTGTGCTTGACAAGTCAAAATGTCAAAATGTCTGCCATTAGAAAGGTCTATTGAGGATAGTGTTAACTGAGAAACTGGAACCTCCTACACTTATACAGGATTTCTTTCTTATGATTTCAGCATTGGTACAAAATGCTAGGAAAAGGAACCTGCACCAAACACCAAACAGTGATGTTTTATTATTAGTGGCAATGTTCCCCTTACGGCTGAATGGTTAATTTACTTTTAACTTACATAATTAAAAGTGTCTCAAGCTGTAGCAAGTGAAAGTTTAAGCTGGCAACTGTTGATTTCACTGGCTATAATGACAACTGTCACTGGTAAATTTACTCAGCTGCAGCTAATTAATATTAATTATGTGAGTTGGCAAAACAACAACAACGGCTCTTGGCTGTTGTCTGGTTAATATGCCTTTTTCACTGAAGACATTTTTACATGTCACAGTAGAAAAAGCACAGGTATAAAATGAATGATGGCTAAATTCCATTTAGCTGCTTCAGTTTCAGGGTCCTGGTGCTGTGAATGCTAGCTCACTGTCACAGCTTACAGGGACACTTCAATAGAACAGAGTCATTGTTAGTAATTAATTGTTAATGTTATTAGTCACACCTGGGCTTTTCCTACTATGAAAAGTCAAAATGTCGTCTGTCGCACCCAAATACCTTAAGTAAGATGGACCCAGGAATGCAGTGTATTTTGACACCAGAGTTTTCATTGACTGTTTAAGGATATTGTCTGCGTTTTACTTTAAATTCATGCCAATCACCCAGGCCTGTCCTTTTGCTTTACATTACTCCTAGCACAGATGGCGTAGCTGGCAATAATAGATCTTGTTGTTCTGCTCCAGAAGAAGCCTTATTCTGACGTCCATTTTCGTACATTGTAAAAAAAAAAAAACCCTCCACAGACCTAAAAATTTTGGAAAGTAAAGGCAATCCGTCAAACTTGCCTTCTGACTCTGAGGCTTAAACACAGTTATAAATTAAAACATAAAATACATAATATCTCTCTCTTTGGTTGAATAGGTTAGGCTGGAGGGTTTGTGTGTCATAATATAACCATAAGATGCAGACAACTCTTTTCACCAACTGACATCTCAGTTAATTACAGTGGAGCAAACATTTTATGACAAACTGCTGGTGATGCTTTTTGATGAATGACGCCTGTGATGTGACTCAACTCTGACTTATGCCTCTGGACTCGGCTATAGCTTACAGAACAGACAAGGGAGGGTATTTCTCACTAAATCCTTTTATTAATGCTACTTAGTCAACTTCTCTTTTTCCATTTCTCTCTGACTGCTTCTCTCACTCTTTCTTCCTCCACTGTTTTTTGTCTAACCCCTTTCTCTCCCTGCTACTCTTTCTGGCCTCCATTTTTTTCTGCCTCATTCATCACATTTCTCCTGATCCCCATCTCTTTTAATCTCTCTCTCTCTCTCTGTCTTTAGTGCAACAAGGATGAACAGGTGTCTAATGGCTCTCAGATTTTCTCTTTTCATTAGTCTCACGCTTCCGCTTCCCATCTCGGTCTTCTTTTTTTGTCTCCAGTGCGCTAATATTGTCTAGCACGCTCACGTGCTCACCCTGTTTTCCTACCTTTCCCTCTCCCTTGCTGATGTTCTCTCGCTCCACTAGACCATTAGGCTCTCTTAACTCCATTGCTATCTTGTCTTCTACACTCCCTTGTCACACACCCTGCCTTTCCCTCTCTTGCTCGCTCTCTATCCCCTGCTGTCAAATGCATTCAACTCCCGCTGTCAGAACAATACCGCCTGTCTTTCCATACCAGAACCTTAAAGATCCATACACAAACACTGAATCAGAAACTGCAGTCTACAATATACCCGTGCCTCGTGGACTGTTCCACTGTTGTTGAGTCTTTAATTAAGGAGAGTGCCAGTAAAGTTTGGTCTGCTATAGCATAGTTACAGCAGCCCATTAGCTCTTGTAAATTAATAAAATAATGGTAAAGGGAGATAGAAGTTCATACAGCTATTGCAGTCTCAGAACCCCCTCCCTGCTCTCCAATCCACATCCTAAAGCTGAGCCGAGGGATGCAGTGGTGTGTGTGAGTGTGTGTGTTGAGCTGTGAAGGGAAGCCTGCTGTGAGTGTGCAGCTCGTCTGTCTGCACACGTGAGTAGGAGAAAGACCCAGATGTGAAGCTAGAGACAGGAGGGGGGGGGGGGGGGGGGGATGGAGGGATTAGGGCGGATGTGATCAGAGAGAGCTGATCTGCCTGTCAGCAATGGTTGGCACTCACACACACACACACTCACACACACACACACACACACACACACCGGTGCAACTCTTCTCACGCACCGAAACAGCGGCACATAAAGATTTGCTCAGCTGTGTTGAGCACAGGGACAGCATGAGTGAACCACACACACTCTCAATCTTTAGCTGGAGAGACCTCATTTTAAAGCTGGCTTATTGTGTTTAACAAATAGGCCTACATGTTCCTGGTATAGTGCCCATCACTGGCAAATTATCATGGAGCTTCGCATCCAAGTACATTAAAGGATCAGCATATCAAATCAGCTACTTATGTAATCCCTGTGGATTTGATTCTGAGAGGGCAGCAGCTATGGGTGGTCTCTGCCTCCATATGAATAAATACACCATTACTGTCTCATTAGTCAATTTCTTCCTGGTGAAAATTATATAGCCAAAGGCGGCTGTGTGTAATACTGGATGTTCAGCATAGTAAGTAGGGACGGTTTTAACGCCTAGGTCACATTAGACAATTTAAACACAGACTAGAGGGCTGTAGTCCTATCTGCTTTCCAAGCCAACCACTGTACCACCAGAATCAGTCCACAATTATCTTTTAGAGAGATTCTTTGACTTGTCTTTTTGAAAAGCTTAACCTGTGGTTTTCTATTAATATTCTAAACTTAATGGGTATCTACATCTGTACACAAAAGTGTCATTTTAATGATAAAACACTGATTCTTTTTTCATACAAATACAACACATCCCATGAGCTCCCATGAGGCGTTGACAACGCCTCGTGGGAGCTGTAGTTGTTAAATTCTGTTCAGGACAAATGGGAAAATACTTTTGAACGTAGAGGAAACACTCAGTTGCCAGTTTATTAGGTACACCTAGCTAAAACTAATGCAGTCCTGCAATAAATCCTATCCTTCATGAAGAATGTAATGTTTAATCTGTTTTAGAGAGGTGTTGTTCAACTGTATGGTCATTTTAGAGGCAGTTTTGCAGTTTGTGGTGTTGCATTAGGCTGCATTAGTTTTAGCTAGGTGTAGCTAATAAACTGGCAACTACGTGTATAACATGTGCAACTTGTTGCTTAGTGCTTGCCTGAGTTCATGTCATGTCTACATTTTACCCATAATAGCCATACAAAATATTAGATATATTACTGCTGTAGAAACTTCATTAGGTACTGTATAATATTAGCTATTTTGTTTTCTACTTCCATGAAAGCCTGCACTTTATTCGCTTTGCTTAGAGTGGTTAGTCTTAGTTTTACTTAATTAAAGCTTGTCATAAGACTCATGAATAATATTTTATACATTTCTGGAATATAATGCATTTTGGCAGTGTTTTTTCCATGGTATATGGGGTTTTGGACATACAGCTCTCAATTTCTAATTAGAAGATTCCAATTTTTGCATATGAAGTGTAATCTCAAGTGTAAACAGGCTGATAATATTCACAATTTGTGCTTCTCTTTAATTAGTATGCAGTCTGGCTTTTGGATGTATGAGCGGCAGTAGTGTTCCACAACTCCTTTCATGGCTGCTTTCAGAAAGAACATGCTATATTCTGCCTCTCTGAAAATAAGTACATTAACAGCACATTAGATCCACTTTTCCTATATTAGAGTACCTCTCTCTGTTTTATACTCTCCTTTTAAACTCATAAAGCCTTTGAATACTCTTTCCAAGAGAGGAAAAAACACATTTAGGCGAGCTGGTGACATTTTTCTCCTCTCTGCTTCCTCTCAGGCAACACGTGTGTGAGACTTGCAGCAGTTTATGAGAGATGAAAGGGCCTGTATTAATAATAAATTATGAATGGTTAAATTATACATGAAAAGGAAAATCTAGGAAGCTGGCACTTCCAGGTGCAGTTACTACCATTACTTTAACTGGAACAACTGGCAGATGACAATTCATATAAAAGGATGAAAGAAATGTCATTGCCAGGAACTAACTCAGGTTAATGAGATTAATGTGTGTGTATATGTAACTGTATATAAATATTATCAGAACATTATTTGAATAGCACTAGTGGCAGTCAAAATATGTAGTTGGTATCAGCATAAATTAACAAGTGTGTAAAGAATCTTTTATTATTGTTTCAATCATTTTAAACATGTATTTTTCATGACTTGATGATCCCTGTGGATATGATGTTCAGGGTAACAGCAACATTAGTGACATGTTTAACATGTAGCTGTCAACAAACGCCAGAAAACTAAAAGGTCAAACTCCACCAGGGCTGGTTCTGACATGTCTCTGTTTCCCTCCATCAGTCCAATTGAATATGTAGCCAACCTAATCATTATAACCAGCTACACTTGTTGCCTTTGCAGAAACTTGATGAATCTCAATTGGAAATGTTGGAATCGAACACTTTATTTGGTTTTTGCATTCATATTTTTCTACATTATGCATTCATAGCTCTGTGTTTTGAATCTACCCAGCCATGGAACTACTTGCATGCACTTTATACACGTTTAAAAAATGCATCCTTACCCTCATAAGCATGAGATCAATTTTCATGGAGCTATTGTAAGTGCAGTTTTTGCAAAGTCTATCAAGATTATGTAATTATGAATTGCCAGTGACTGTGCATATGCACGGTCTCAGGTGCAATAAACATTACACTGCATACTATACTATACTCCCATGTTTAACCGTCACAGTGAAAGCAATATCCACAAAACAAACCAGATGGTTACAAGAAACTATTAAGTAGCTGTCATCTTTAAACATTGGGATAGCTGAATAGCTTCAACACTGCAAAAAGAATCCATCTTAACAAGTCATTTTATCTCAGATTCAACTAAACTTAGTTTCCTTAAAAAGAAGAAAAAAATTCTGCCAGTGGACTAAGATAATTTCACTTGTCCTCAGTGCAGCTATCCTTGTTTAAGAAAAGTAGTGAAATAAGACATGACATGAACTGTGTAACTGAAAATTAAAAATAATTATCATAATTGTCCAATTGGCCATTGTGACTATGTAAATGCACTGATACTGAATTTTCTTACCAATATTTTATTATATCATATAATTTGCTATTTTGTGTGTTTACTTTTGGTCGGACTCAGAGACTGAAACAATTTAAGACTGAAGTTTATTTTGAAACCTTTAGGAAGCTGGTGCTGCTTGACCCCAATATATGTTGTTTTTCCGGTGTCCACGTTTCCCAAATGGCCATAATTACGAGAATAAGACCCAGGTTCAAACATACCAGAATTTTGCTCTAACTTAAACATTTTCCTTTTTATCTTTCCAGCTATGTTCTAATTGATAGTGGTTATTTCCACTGTGTTGTTTTTACTTTAGCTTCAAAGTGAGGAGCAAATCTGTTTTCTCTTCAGCACAGTAGAATATCCGTAGTTTAGGTATGAAAGTGAATGTAATAAAAACAGTACTTATTGTTTTAACTAAGATGTCTTCATTTCCCACCAAACAAACAACCTAAAAAGATTCGACGAGGGATTCAAAAGGATTTCAATTCGATAAGCTGCTATCAAAACCCATCCCTACTAGTTACATGAGCTGAGCTAAACTGACCAGACAACAACCAACACACTGCCAAAGCTTTCTGGGTGGCGCTCGCGATTTACAGTACAAATACATGTACCATCACTTAAAAATGTGTCTTGTCAATGCATGATTTTTTTAGACAATAGAGCCAACAAAAAAACAAAACAGATTTGAACCGTCTTGCACCTCGTTTAGTGCTGAAGCTTCAGACACCTGTATTTGAAAAACCATCATTCCCAATGAAAGGGTTCAGTGGGGTTTTACAAGAACAGTAGTTCTCAGAAGAAGAGAATACGCTTCATACACCGCACTAATCATCTCTCTCCACATGGTCCAACTACCCATTTTCTAATCACCCTTTGAGGCACGTCTGTAATAACAGCTGTCGGGTGGAAGAGCTATTAAAATCCATTTACAATGCTGTATCACAGCAGCGAGAGAGAAAGACAGAGTCCGACAGAGAAGAAGAAAAAGAGCCCTGAAGGGTCCATGGGTGGCATAAAGAAAATGGATGTTTAAAAGACATTAAAAGCTTTGTACTTACCCTGTTCAAGTTAATGTGAAGGAGGTACTGATGTGCTTAAACACTTGCTTCAAATACTGTTTGCCAATACTGGGCCTAAGTTGACTGTTGAAGCTTTCTGATAAATATGTTTTTTGTTTGACAAAGGTTTTTAAAAAAAAATCTATATAGAAACATCTGATTTTGTTGTTTTTCATTACCGAGTTGCTGAGGTAACATTTTTTGGAAATTTTCCTAAATCTTTTGTAATTAAGTTTCAATGTAACAACATATTATTGCTGGCACACAGCTCCAACAGAAAACTAAAACTGAAAAAAGTCCATGTGTCTGCCATTAAAGGTATTTTTTTAACGCACTTGACATGAGAATAACAGTAGATTATAAGAAATATACATTTGTTCTTTACCATTGTAGCTATAGTCTCTTAGTTTTGCTAGTTAGTCTTAAGTTTTGTCTTTCAAAGTTATTACTAGTACTGGTTTAATATTACACACACGTCTTTTTTTTCATACTTTACATACGTTGTTAATTATGAGTCTTGTGTTATTCTGGATTTCTAATAAAGTGTAAACGCAAGGCAGCATCACTGTGGGTGGATCTGAACTTCTAGTAGAGCGATCAATAAGAGAAAGCAAAGACAGCGAGTGTGTGTGTGTGTGTGTGTGTGTCAGAGAGAGAGAGAGAGAGAGAGAGAGGACCTTGGCTGTGCCCTTGTTGATGTAAGTAACACTGTAGCAGTCAAAGGGGTTGAAATCCAAACCATTCCGAGATTCCCCAGCCAGCCTGTGTGTGTGTGTGTGTGTGACATCTGACAAGGTCTTTCAATATTTAAACGTCGCTAATGGCTCCATAACTCTCTCACTTTCTGTTTGTTCTAACCATTTATCTTTTGGTCAAAATCTTTCGGTTTGGTCTTTTCCGTCACCTTCATGTTATTTAACTTTTTTTGCACACAGACACAAAAAGTATTTTGAGTAATCATTTAAGTCATTATCAAGGACATATTCAAAAGATTTCCTGGTTCCGGCTTGTCTGATATGTGGATTTTTTCTGTTTTATATCATTGTAAAGTGAATAGTTTAGGGTTTTGGACTATTGGTCGAAAAATAATTGATGATGTCACCTTGGGCTCATGGAAACTGTGTTTCACAATTGATAATTACAATAGTTGTTAATTGCAGCCGTAGTTTGAAATGGGAACCGCACAGATTCAGTATCATTTCCATATGGACTATATGGAGCATACTCCTCATGTGCTGTGACAGCAATGAGTTTAAAACAACTACGTTCAGATGACTTGGTGATAAAACCAAGTGTCCCCCTTTTTCTCTAACCAAGCAGGAATGCAACGAGCATATCAGATGCAGATTTTATCACTACCTCATTCCCTCTTAAATCAACAAAGATATGCATGATACCTAATAATAATGCTAATGTACTGTTACTGTATGTAGGTTTTACAGATACATGAGTATATATACCTCTAACAGGCTGTCCCATAGAGCTATAGAGAGTCACTTCCAGACACTTCAGCTAAGTAAAGCAGTTAAATAATCAGTTTTAACACAGACAGGGAAGAAAGTCTCATCACTAATTTATCTGCTCCCATTGTTTGTGTTTATTGATAATACATCAGCCTGAACTCTCACAACAGCTAACTAGCTACCTACCATAGTGCCCATAATCACACAACCCCATTCAGTCTGAAGATACCTGAAGTAAACCCACACTTAAAACTGAATACTAGGTTTCATGAAGTTTTCTGAAAATTTTCTACCCACGTTTTTGAAACTGTACGATCACTCTTAACTACACTCTCTTCTTGGACCGATTTACACTGCAGCCAGAAAGGGTGTGGTGGAATCGGTGCAAGTACAGACTCCTACTGAAACACAGAGAATGATGTTTTATTAAATTACTGTCATGAAAATGGAGGAGATGCTGCCACAAAATGGGCTTTAGAGTCTGGAAGGCTTGATTTCCATCTACATGTTTTTATAATATAACTGACTTTGGCATTTATTGACTCATAATATTGTCCAAATCTCTTAGTTGTCCAATTAAATAAAAATAGTATGAATCAAGATAGTGTCACATGTACTGCAATGACATTAAGAATATCAGCATTAATGTCTTTTTAAGTTACAAATGTCTGATATAAAGACACTAAATTGAGACTGTATAGGACAAGAAATAATAAACATAACCACAAGCCATCGTGGAAATGTCAAATGTGGAGTAACTTAGCATAACGTGCTCTTGAAAGAACATTTTCATTGACATTTCTTTTAGTTTGTCAATGCCTCATTTTAGCACTATAGTTTATTCATAAGACACACGAATCACAGTAAGTTGTATGGATATTAATAATATCTGAACACAATCATACTTCATTACATCTTACTGCTGTTTTCAATTTTGATCATTTATCATCATCATCTACATTTTCAAAACTGACCTGTACTTTAGTAAAATATCTCTTTATTCTCTGTATTAGAGGATGTAGTCATAAGTCATAAGCTGAGCACAGATTCATATTTCATCTACTTCATGTGGTCAGAAAGATGGGGAAAAAAAACGTCCTCCGTATCAAAGTGTATTTGCGGGAATAAGTAGGTATTTCTTGCCCTGCATGTGAGATATGAATGTAGCTTTGGGCCACACTGCAGACTTCAAAGGAAGGATATGCAGGGAGGAAATAAGCCAGCCGGACTGGCAGCATGAAATACTGAAGGGCATCTGTGCATGTGTTTCTTTATGTGTATTTTTGAGCCAGTCGGCACACATGCATTCAAATGTATGCACACTTGTTCCAATTAATCTTTTTTGTGCTAATGTGAGCTCTTGCGTGTGTGTGTGTGTGTGTGTGTGTGTACACATTTGTGTGTACACACTCTATTGGCCAAACTATAAGATGACCCTGATTTTGAAGTCTTTATGAGAGTTTTGTTTGAGTAAATTTTATATTTTAGCCGTACTAGCTCTACGAAAATATTGAATTCATCAGTATGTTGTTCAATATCTCCAAACCTTTTCTTAATTGTAGACATATACTGTAGCCTCTGGCGCCAACAAGTTTTGAAATTGCTACAGTTATGGAAATCCTTGGGCTTGAAATCAGAAAGTTCCAGATGATCACAAACCTAAATCAACTGAAATATGGGGCATCCTGGTGGCTTAGGAGGCTGTTGCAGTTATTTGGTATGCCTCTTAACCTCCTGTCTGTATCCTCACTGTCAAAGTATCCAATGATAGCAGAAAATGTTAAAAATAAACAAATAAATAAATAAATCTATTGAAATACAAGCACTGCTGCTCCACAAAAGTTTAAGCCGGACAAAACATGTCCATTTTTATGTTGGTTCACAATCGAAACCGAGCTTGCTGAAAATCTGAAACATTACGTAAAAATGTCCTGGTGAAGTGCGCATGTACTTATTCATTAACTGAGGACAATAGTAATGTATGCATGTAAGGGTTAAGTGTGTTAGGGAAAGAAGAGGATATGTGGTATGTGACTGGTGTGTGTCTGTCTAGGATAAAAAGAAATTTTGGTAAAGGAGCAAAGGAGATGCATAAACTGCTGGATCTAAACAGGACATCAAAGTAGATTTGCTGTCAGTTCACTGTGGTTGTCTCCAGCTGTCTGAACTTACCTGGCTGCGGAGCACAGATGGATACGAGTTAAAGGGCGGGTGAGCCGTGGAGCTGGCCGGTGGTGGCTGCAAGCCAGAAGTAGTTGTATGCTGCAGCCTGACACCATCACTGCATTCAGCACAGTCAAAGTTGCTCTTCCACACCATTACCTGTAAGGTGAATATAAATTGTTGTTTGTTCCAAAATAATACACCAAAGTCAAATTACCAATAATCTTATATATAAAGAATGAAATGCGCTACATAAATATGGTTTTGCTTTCTCTTTTACAAGTTCTTAATTCATTTTTGCTTAAAAAATTGTCAATATAGTAGTAGTAGTAGTAGTAGTAGTAGTAGTATGAGGAAGGCACATATTATGGACCTTTGGCTACCAAGACACCAGCAAGCCAATCAATAGGTTATATCTGGTTCAATGTTTTAGGATAAGTTTGAAGAATAAGTCATCACCTGTTCATCAGAACCTCCAGAGGCAAAGTACGCTCCTGTCCTGGAGAAGGCCACACAGGTCGCCGGACCCTGGAGTGAGGGAGAGAGAAACAGAGAGATGGAGAATGGAGGTGATAATACAATTAAATCATACCCCAAGTTTGTCTTACCTAGTTGCCTTATCTTTCTTACACAGAGAAGCTTCCTGAAACTCTGAGCTGCAAACTGTTTTCTCAAGTCCACAAATCCAGATGAACAGAAATATACAACGAGCAGATCTATGCTGTGCTAATCTAGTTCAAATCTCATGAAAAATAATTGATTAGTCGATCAACAGATTAATTAATGAGCAACTAATTTGATAAGTGCTTAATCTTTTAAGTCATTTTTCAAACATAAACGACAAACATTACCACGTCCAGCTACTCAGTTGTGAGCATTTGCTGCTTGTCTTTGTCTCATGTGATAATAAACTGAATTTCTGTGGGTTTTGGAACGTTGGTCAGAAAGAACAAGCAATCTAAAGATGTAACCTTGAGCTTTAGAAAATTGCAATGGGCATTTTTTTGTAATTAATTTATAGACAAAACGATTAATTGAGTAAACCATTAGAAGCAGCCTTAAACAAACGAGAGGATCTCTGTGAAAATGGTGGTCTATATGTTGTATTCAGTCCATTCATTCATTCATTTTCAAACCCTACACATAGTAACTTTGAATAATATGAATGATTAAATATTCCTCTTCTGCCAAGCAATATAGCTGCAGTGAAAGTGTTAATGTACACTAGAATAATAATAACACTACGTAATTTCACAAAATACAAAATATAAAAATAAGAAGATGTATTTTAAACACACTTGCCTCAAAGGTTATAGATAACATGCAAGGACACGACAAGAGCTGCAGAAGGTAAGTGGGTTTTTTTGTGTCTGTAGCTCATAGCATTTAGTAAACTCTTCTTTAAACCATCGGAAGAAAGAAAATTATGCTCAGAACAGAAGCTCCTGCATGTGTGTGTGTGTTTAGGTGTGTAGGAGGAGGGAGTGGGCGAGAGGGGCTGTAGCAGAGCAATCAATAACAGAAAGCGGATATTCAGGTGGGGTGAGGTCACACATGGTCAGAGCCAAAAAGGATCACCTGGGGGATGTCAGGACTGTGGCATGCTGTGTGTGTGTGTGTGTGTGTGTGTATGAACCTGGAGTGCAGAAAAACTGAGAAATCACGCTCTCTCTCGATTTATTCTTTTCTCTACCTCACAATGCAAAAAGAATGGGGTCAACGATTACCGCCTGAGCCCTCTGACTATGTTCAAAGAGAGGACGAAGGAGAGAACAAACAAAAGAAGGGGAAAAGAAACGGACAGGGAGGCTGCTGGGAAGAAAAAAAAGGAGTTGTGTCCTGTGGCTGGCACCCAGACAGGCTGGTTTGGGTGAGGAATGGTTTCCCAGAAGCACCTGAGAGAAGCAGACAGTGTCACTATGGCAACGCGACGGCCTGACAGACAGCATGTTCTGTCTCTGCTCTGACTAATGCCTGCTGCCAGGCTGGCACTTGCCATGGCCAGACACACACACACACACACACACACACACACACACACACACACACACACACACACACACACAGAGTCTGACGGGGCAATGAACCTAACTGGCACATTTTATGTGCTGATAAATGAACAGGGGTTGCAGAAACCAGACAGGCCCCACATGGTGCTATTTTTTTCCACGGTTATTTCTTTAAAATTTACCTCTAAGAGCAGTTAGAAATTCATTACATTTATGTATCACTCACCCACATGAAATGCTATAAAACTGTAATGATGTGGTCTTGTAATACTTCTAAAACAATAATTACAATTTCCACATTTAAAAAAAAGAATGTCAGGAGTATGAATGTCTCCAATTACAATTAGGAAAGGAGATATACAAGCATTTAATCAAAGAGCAGATCAGTACTCAGTATCAACTAATACTTTAAATATCAGGATTGATATTGGGGGAGAAAAATGGGATAAGCGCATCACTACACATCTGGTCTGTGCATTTTAGTTCAAAATTCTGCCCTTTCCTCCACCTGTAAACACAAATATTACACATATTTCACTCAGGAGCATATTAAGATTTCAACCAACAAAATCTGATCACAGATGTTAAGATGTTTACAGTAAAACCTGCAGGTCTACGTCTGTCCTTTAACTAGCATCAGCACAAGTAATGTGTTGAAGGTCTATAGTCACCAACATCACTGATGTGTGTGCTGACAAAGGCTCAAACACACTACATAGACGAATGTGGCGGCTGATTTATGGGTCACACTCTCAAGCACCGCTGCTATTACTGTGGTGGCAGAGTGGAACTGAACATATTCACACTGACAGTGGAAGCAGAAATGTTTGGGTTAATCATGGTCGGCAGTCTGTGTGAATGTGGAACTTATTCAGTCTCGAGACACTAGTCTGAAATTGTTTACGACACTTTGCTTTGGGAAGAAATAACATTAGCGTACCGCTTCTGTCTGACCTCCACAGTCTGGATGTGAGAGTGTGGAGTAGCTAATTGACCCCAGCAGGAGTTTGCAAGCTTATGATTAAAAATCAGCAAACTCCAGGATTTCTTGCACTGTAATGAGGAGGAATCCATCATTCAATAAAAAACCTAAACACATGAGACTATAAAAGTGGAATCTACATAGTACCAAGCTAACAGAGATCAGTGGTGTAGTGGCTCATCATCAACCATGTAGGCAGACCACTCGGTCTTTAGCTGCCCCTGGTCGGCAAGCCGCACAAAATGTGATCAAAACATGAGGTTTTAATAATTATGGAGATTTAGGTAGGTTGATTTCATGGAGAAGAGGCTTGTGGCTTTTACTTTTTCTTTTTTTCCCGAAGTCTCAGTTTGTTGTAGGAGCAGCAGATGACAGCACAGAGCAGAAAAGACGTCTAGCCCCCTGTTAAAACTCGACTAAACTCAGTTGAAAAGTTTAGGTTTTGTAGATTATAACCGTCATTTTAATGGCATATATCCAGGTCTACAGGATCTCCGGGACAAATTTCTTGTAAAAAGCGCTTAAACAGTAAAATTACATTTACCTTCTCTTCACTGTCTCTTCAACTCCTCCTTAAAAAGGGTGACTGAGGTGATTAATTAGTGGCCAGAGTTTAAATCACAGGTCAAGAGATGTGCTCTGGCCTAGAAAGACTTTTTCCCCATACTCAACCATTACAAACAGCTGTTAAAAACAACAAGAACAAAGTTCACATTTAAAGTGTCACACCACAACCCATTGTGTGTATCCTTAAGGCCACAGGGTACCTTTGATGTCCATTTTTTGTTTTTGCGATACCTACTTTTTAACTTCTAAAATCAAGTCTCACGTGACTGTAACCTGTTTCAAGCAGGAGTGCATTTAACAATGGAAAAACACTAGAATCTCATCTCTTTCATAGGGTCTTTAAAAGCCAAAGTGTACTTCTGTACTAAGTTGAAGACTTTCTTCATTTTTAGGATCAAGTTTTGGATCACACTGTGAAAGTCAGCTGTCAGACAGAGGAGCACAGAGACAAATTAATTCTAATTAGGCTGATTCAACCTAGCCAGGTAAGGTCCCCCTGAGGTGAGGTAAACAACACGTCACATCCAACACTCCCTCTGAGCCCTAATGTGTTTTCACATACAGTACATGCACATAGGTCTACACACATAGGCAGAAGAACTGAAGAATGTAAGCAGTCACATAAACACGCATAAACCTACACACCCACGCCGAACAGATGGGGGTCTCTCCCATCTCAAGCTATGCGACTGGAGAGACAATTAACACCCTGAGCGCTCCCAGCACCAACAGATTGGCGGAGTCACCACTGAGCCAAAAAAGAACAACAACAGAAACGGAGACAGTGTGCAGGAGATGACAAATTTGGAGGTGTGAAGAGGGAAGGGGAAAAAGTGCTTTTTTTGTTATCCTGACAAAGAGAAGAGTCTTGGCAAGCAGTTGAAGAGAAGCACAGGTGACACCGACAGAATGAGACAGGCAACTATACAGAGGGATGGATAAACAGATGGACCACATGTGGTACTGGCAAGCCACTGATTTCCACAACTAGCCAGCAAGCCAGTCCATCAGCTGTTCAAACAAACAGATACAGTCAGTGAGCCGTCCGGCCAACTAGTCCAGCCAAATGTGAGGACATTTGGAGAGGTAGGAGAAAGGGAGGAGGGAGGAGCAAATAGAGAAGGACGAGGAGGGAAATGAGGATGATAATGATGGTGACAATGCTAAAACATCCCTAGACCACACGGAGAGGAGTCGAAGAAAAAGGACGGGATGGAAAACAGAGAGGAGGAGGAGGAAGAGAAGAAGAGGATACAGAGGAACAGAGGCAGAAACACAGTTCTGTTTCCTTCCAACAACCCTGAGATGAGTCATCATGAGTGGGCTGCCCGCTCGCCTGGCAAGTACTAAAATACACCACATACAAAAAAAGGCATAATATGCACACACGTACACACTTCAGACAATCAAACATGCACAAAGGAGATGTCAAACACACTCACACTGTCCACACGCACACACAGTAATACACACACTCAGGAACAGCAGAGCAGAGCAAAGCAAAGACTTGACCTATCATGACCATGACTGGGTAAACTGCACAGTTAGGCCTTAGGATATCTAAATGGTATTCGTGTGTCGTGTGTGTGTGAGTGTGTGTCTACCTGGTGTCCATGCAGTGTATACAGTAGCTTGCCCTCTACAAGGTCCAGTATCTTCATTGTGGAATCGCTGGACGCAGTGATGAGGAAATTACCAGCGGGGTGGAAAGACAAGCTGTTCACCACACCACTGTGGACTGGAAAACACACACACACACTCTATGACGGGACTAGAACAGACATTTTGTTACTGTAATTCAAACTGAAGTGTATCCTTGTGCAATTCAATAAAAAAGTAAAAATCACATAGTTGTTCATCAGGTTTTACTGTATTTTGCAGCTTTACATGTTCACCTTTTCTGCCTGTTAAATAACAAGGAATGATTCAACTTTATTATAATCACAATCATGATGACAATGACTATGGCACAATTTAAAGACATTCGTATCAAGGTGATGCTGCCGCAACCTTTTGAGATAGAGACAAAATACTAAATATTATAAATATCAGATAAAAAGAACATCAAAAATATTGTTGGTCAAAGTTAATCCTCAGTAATTCCTTAATTTGTAATTTTCTTTTCCCTTTTCTCTCTAAATTGGATGTCAGGGAATTGGGTCGGTTATATAGCATGGTTGCCTGATTCCCACTGAAGTGCGCTGCTGCTGTACATCACAATGCCTCAGTTGCTGTGTAACTTGAGAATGGCTTAACATCAGGTTTATATTAGCAAATATCGTTACGTCAAGTATCAACTAATCAAAACTTCCCCAGACCTGAAATTATTCTGCCATGTGATGACTGGGTTCTTCTTGAATGAAACAAAATGAGGATAGCAGACATTCGACGAGCAACATGGTCCCTCTGTTGGCTGCAAGATTCTATTACACGTCTAAGGTGTACTGATACCATAGCTGCAAAAAGATACTGAAAAGCTACATCCAGCACTACTGAGAACAGAAGGAATGTACTCTTTGTATGGCTCAGGTTCACGCAAGGATAGTGGGAAAGGTAAACACTCCGATAAACACAAAACCAGTTGAATGAACCACCCAACAGCAAGCTAAGATGACTAAAAGACAACTAAACATACTACAAATTAACAATCATTTCCATGGGTATCTAACAGTAACCACACCACATTTTAACCACCATTTTACACTCAAGGCTGGCACAATTGGTAATTAACTACATTATGTGAAGTGAAGCACAGTGGAAAGGAGAAGATACGAAAGGAGAAGATACGAGAGGAGAGGAAAAGCTTTTATCTTCATGGTCCATCTCCTCAGACAGATGTGATTATCCATTATTAGATCTCACAACTCAAATCCATTTAAGAGAGCTGATTAGAACAATCAGACGGACTGGCAGACTGACAAGAGCCGCATCAACATTTGGTTTATTGAATATGCAAGAAATCATGAATCTTGATTACCACTTTAATCGTGATGCTTTTAAAGCTTAATTTTATCTTGGTGTTATTTCAGTAATTTGTCGTAAACCTCAGCTTTATTTTTCACTGTGTTTAAAGGTGAGCCTTTACTTTAGCTGTACTGCAGAGTCTGGTGGGAGTGGATGATAAGACTTGGACCGCTTGCCATATAAGCCCAAGACATTTTTTCTACCAAACACAAACACTGGGCTGTGGTCTTGCCTTTACTGTGGAAGGGATCCAGCATATTATAAACGCCTGTAAAACTCACCTGTGTTGTTTAAGTATAAATCTTCAATTAATGTAATAGTGACTAAACTGACAGTCTTGCAGCAACAAAATGTAGTAAATGCTTCTATAAATGTTGAAGAATGTCTTTATTTATTCATGCAAATAGCGGCTTAGCATTAAAGCTACAAATATGCAGTGATTGAATGCAAATTGTGGCTTTGCTGTAGCAATTGACCATGATCTTCAAATGAATTCATTGTAAACTAAATACTTCCTTTATTTGTTTTTTGTGGTGTCTTTACCTTGGTAGTGCTGTAGCATCTTATGGGATCTGATGTCCCACACCTTGACAGAGTTGTCAGTACTGGCCGCAGCGATACATGTTCCACTGGGATGGAAATCCACATGGTTTGCATAACTTGGGAGAAAGGAAACATGACATTTAATGAAATTAGGTTTTTGGTCAAGCTTTTGCAGCACTTAAAATTCATTACTCCAGCAGATTAATGCAACTAACACAAAACTTTTGTTCTAAAATATTACTTGGAAACACCCGCCAGATAAATTATTTAATTATTTTAATTATTTGATTAAAATTCAAAAACACTAGCTGATGCTTTTAGAGAAGTTTGTAATGAATTAGTAGGTGTCAGTGCTTTGGTTACAGCGATTTTGACAGGACACATGGTTATGGGACCACTTATGGGTAAATGTAAGCGTAGTTTACTAAAAAAATAAAATAAATAAATAAAAAAAGACGCCGAAGATAATGCTCTAAATCCTGACCATTTACAAAAATACCAGAGGAAACACTGACCAAAAAATATGCATTCTGCTTGTTCTCTCACTGCAGTTCTTTCTCCCACACACGTACACACATCAGCAACATTTCTTATCCACATTTTTTCGATGTATCGTTCTGGTCTCAAGCTCTCACCCAGCATGTTCATAGAAAGAATGAATACACTCTCTGCTATTCTTGTCCCACAGCTTTATTGTCTTGTCATCACTGGACGACACAATCAAACGATCGTCTGGAGAAAACCTGCAAGAAATGTATTGGAAATTCTAGATCAAAAACCGGCTATAATCTGAGTCTTCAGCTTCAATTTTACTAATACCATGTATTCAGTATTCAGTTGTAAAACACCTCAGAAATGTATAGAATCTTTGTATACATAAATGTAAATACAACAAACAATAGAATAAGTAGAAATATCTGAAGCAGCTAATGATATCTAATTGTGAAAATTGTATGTATGTGTACATGTGTGTGCAACGTACTTGGCACAGCGGACCCAGTTGATGTGCTGGTTGAGAGAGAAGAGAAACTTTTGCCTGTGGACAGTCCAGACTTTGATGGTCTTGTCATCAGAGGCTGTGACCAGATTCTGTCCATCACCAGAAAAGTTAACGCTGCGCACGGTGGCAGTGTGAGCCCTGAAAGCTGTTGACTCAGCCTTCCTGTACAAGTTTAAAACAAACAATCAAAAACCTTCGGGTGTTCAGAAATGTGTACCTTCTTCTGTGCTGGAGATTCAGTATAACTGTCTTGTTTTGTTGCTTTTATGAGTCAGCCTCCTTTGTGGTAGCTTTCTAGTAGAATACAATAATAATGGGAGATGACAGAGATGTACTAAAAAACAAAGGTGGAATACTTCAAAACTCACATGCTGGGCACCCACAGACGTACAGTCTTGTCTCTGGAGGCGGAGGCCACCAGGTGGCCAGAGGGAGAAAACTGAACAGAAATGACAGCATCTTTGTGTCCATCAAAACGATAGGCTCGCATCTGAGGTTTCATGTTCCAGATCATCACACAGGAGTCCATAGAGCCTGTGGCTGAGAGAGGCAGGAGCACAGGTGAGTGAACTGAACACATTGAGTATGACCGCAGAAAACATACCACACATAAAATAAAATAAAAAAGACATCAGCAAACAGGTGCAGCAAATTATCTGTCCACAGACAGGCAAACATAAAGACACAGAGTAAAATGAAAAAGCAGTTACCGATCTGTTTCGTGTTGTAGCTGAAGTCCACACTTGTCACAGTGTCCCTGTGACCCTTGAAATGTCTCTCTAGAGTTGGATCAGACTGTATGAAGAGAGAGACAGGGAGACAGATTGCAGCAGCCACATATTAAACCTGTTTCGAAACTTATTTCTCAATTCCATTAAATAGTCATGACTAAATAAGCAACAATCAAAGTTAAAATTTTAAAAAAAAAATCAACCTTATTAAGAGTTTAACACTGAAAAAATGCTAATATACTTCATCAGGACTGTGTGAGTGTGATATGATTGACAGCAGCCTGACAACATGAGCAAACAACCCCATAATTGTCATACGTTGCTAAAAACTGATGACATTCTCTGCAATGAGCAGAGCTAACAGCTAACTGTACTCTGTTTTCAATAATACAGCTTGTAGGCAAGTAAAGCAGGGCAAACTTGCGGATATAGTGCATTTTCTGCTACAAAAAATACTGGTTGGAGTTGGAAGCACTACAGCCGTGGAGCGTGGAGTGGCGCTGTTTCACAGTGTACTTGTTCCTATACTCCAAAGCCTGTTTAAATCCAGACATACCAACAAATTAACACTCGTTTTGAGGCTTGCAGTGAAGCAGAATTCAGTCGTCACCACTGGCCGATTATGAGGAATTAACATGTAGTTATGTCTTATTTTGTCCCCAGTCCATGATGTTATTTTCTAAACGGTGCCAAACAAGGAAACACGTCAAACGCAAAAAGAACCGGGACTTGCTGCCCTGAACGTAGCCGGTCAGGCTACAGTTCCTAATTTGTGCCACCGTCAACAATCTCCACTAGTCAAATCAGCTATTTTCCAAGTATTATGCTGGAAAAACTAACGCTAATTTAGCAGGGGTTGGGCTTTGGCTCTCTAAATCATATTCATTAATGCTGAATCTGTACGCATCGTGACAGGAAGTGCTGCCTGAGAAGCCACCTCCAGGGTGAAAAACTGCCCTGGAAACGGCAAGATGAGTTACCAAGGAGACGCGAGCTGTGGTGCTAGTCACTGCTAGCCGTTAAACTCGCAGAAAGAGTAAAGAGGACGGTGTCGCATGTTTTTGTGTAAGGGGACATTTGTAACATGGCAGAGCTGCACATTATAGGCCAGATCGTTGGGGCCAGTGGTTTCCCGCAAAACAGCCTATTTTGCAAATGGGGAGTTCATACGGGAGGAGCATGGCGTCTTCTGTCTGGGCTGAAGGAGGGTCAGACCCAGGTGGATATCCCCCAAACAGGAGACATGGCGTACTGGAGTCACCCGATTGATCTGCACTACGCGACTAAGGGACTCCAAGGCTGGCCAAAGTTTCACCTCCAAGTGTGGCACCAGGACTCTTTCGGACGCTGCCAGCTGTACGGCTACGGGTACTGCCATGTCCCCACCAGCCCCGGACATCACCGGATAAACTGTGTGACCTGGAGGCCGCTCGGCTCCTGGCAAGAGCAGTTGGCGCAAATGTTTGTCGGCGGAGGTCCCCAGCTCCGCACCCCGGACCTCGTATACAGCGGGGCGGACAGATACAGACTGCACACCGAAGCCATGGGAACTGTGGAGCTGGAGCTAGGCATTATCGTTAGACACTTCGACAAATATGGCGTCGAGAATTAACACGGAGAAATGAAAAGGACTTTAGGATATTGTGATGGATTATATATTGTGCAGGCGGAGGTCTGACTTGTTTTTAGTAAAGTTTTGTACTTTTTTCTAAATTGAGTTTGTGTTTTTATATACTAGGTGTACGTAAATAAAGAAACTATCGTATTAACGAAGGTGGTTCCTTATTGAAATGTCTCCCCCACCACACCCCACCCTATCCTCAAGGATAAGCAGGTACAGCTAATGGATGAAGAGTAACCAGATCATTCACAATTAAATCTGGTATGTATCTTCATCCTACATTATTTCCTAGAAAGCTCTTAAGATGTATTGAAAAGGTAATATTCCAATTGTATTGGCAAAAAAGATCCAGATCCATGCAACACATTACACTGTCCATAAATAATTTTTTACTTGCTTTTATATTCTGAATTATATTTCTTGCTTATGAGGCACAGAAAGTGGGTGCAGACACTGAGTATTTTTCAAAAAGAAAATTAAATTTGAATCTTTTTGTTTTTTACCTTGATACTCCTCAACACATAAAAACAGGATGAAAATTGATGAGTTAAGTTGTGGCCAGCTATGGATATACAAGCCAGGCATGAATCAGGGTGCTATAAGAACAAAAACACACTGTAGTTGTTTAATTGGTCCAAAACTTGATACACTGATTCAAGCTGCTGAATGTATTTAACAAGTTCTACAAAGATCATCGACATGGGCATCAGGATTTTATGTGATTAAGTGGTTAAGTGCAATTCTTCTTGGGACTTGGAGTTGATCTCTCTCCGCAAGTTTGGTACACACAGACTTCTGCCTTTCACTGTTTTATCAGCTCAGTAAGAAATAGTTTCATGTCCAACCAGGAATTGGAAACGCTCCAATAGGCAGTCACCTATCACGGTCTATGGTAAGAAATAACAGGATTTTACTTTAGGAACCAGTGTTTTCAACCTATAAGAACTCCCACTTCACTACTCTTTTCAGCACCATGTCAGTTTTCATAAATTTCACTCCATCATACATCAACTTGACTGACATTCATGTTATGGGTGTTTGTCTGCTACAAAAGCAGAATTACTGCAATTTTGAAGGGCAAATAAAGTATCAAATCTGTAACTACAACCTAAATATGACACCTATCAGAGTCAGAATCAGGTTTATTGCCAAGTAGATAATTTGCCTTGGTATATTGGTGCATAACAATAAACATAGTAAGTAGAAAATATAAAGAAAGATAAAGCAAGTACAAGAAACATAAATAGAAAATTGACAATAAATATGAAAAGAATATTATAAAAAATATGTACAATATGATTATTTAAATGAATGAGCTGCATGTCCCTGCAAAAAACTGTAACTACAGCCTAAATATGCTACCTAAGCAGCATACATGAAATGATCAAATAAAAACCCTTGCACAATGTTGTTACTTTTAAATTATTTAACATAAAGCCTATGTGAATTTCATGACTACATCGGCTATACACATACAAGTGTAAATGTATAGATTGCAATAAAATCATCTATATAGTAAGTATGTTGTAATTAACTGAAACAGTGTGTGACACAACAAATTGCAATAAACACAAAAAGTAAGTTAAAAAGGTTTTTTCATGTCACAGTGGGATGATTTGTATTTCTGAGGTTTTAGTTACTCATAAGCTTTGAAATAAGCTGTGCTGTAGACTTGACCTGTACAGACTTGTAACGTACTTTAGAAGATATTTCCTGAAATACTTACATATTTGTGACATGATTACAATTTTGTCCCAGCCTGACTTTCATTCATTTGTGACCTATTTCGACCATAGCCATATCAACTACAGATCCACCACTCTAACTCAAAACAGTGCCTGAATTAACTTTACGAGACATTTCACACAGGCCACATACACCAGGAGTAAAATTAGCCTAATTTATGATTAAGCCTTGGGTAAATTATAGTCAAGAGAAAGTTCCCTTGTCATATAAAAATAACTCTCTATTGCTACGATCTACTTTTACTTCTAAGTAGCGACAGTGAAGCTGCAAACGAGAAACGAACTTCAGCTCAGACGCACAAGTGTCAGACAGCTAACTGTTAACGTACACTCACCAGTGTAGAAGTCATCTTTCCTGATATCGGAGACAAACAGCCGGTGAGAGCGATTGTTCTGACCGTTACAACCGTCAATGTACTTCTTTATTACGGCGACTGAGACAAACGATATTGTACTGTTAGCTCACCGGCTAGCGCTAGCTTACAACTACATTAGCTGGTAGTTGCTGACAACAACAAAGTTCAGTTTACGCGCCGCGATTGGGCGCTGAGCATCTGGTCAGATTTCTTAAAGGGAAAGTTGTACCGTTAATAACGTTTCTGTGTAGCCAAACTTCGATGTCACAGAGATAATATTGTACACGTATGATAAAATAAAATGCTATATAGTTGAGCGATCAAGAGTAAATTATTGATATGATATTAATCCATCTAGATATTCAAGTTATTTTTTTCATTTTAAAGTGTAGTGGCGTAACGTTACCGCCAGGTGTCAGCATTGTAGCACCGTTAGACATCTTTACCATTATGGATGTAGTATTGCTTATATCAAGGAAGTGGGGAAACAACACAGTTTTATATCAAATTGATGCAAGTCGTTGAAAAATATCTAAGGCTTTTAAATGTGGGATTTTCTGTAGTAGCCTACATCTATAAACCCTGTCTTCAATGTAGACAGGGGCAGTTTTCATGCAAGAAGAAAATATGTGATGTGTTTTGCTGTCAGCCAGTGGTGGAAAATAAGTGCATTTTTACTCAAGGACCTATAAGTACAAATCTGAGGTGCTTTGCTTGAATATTTCCATTTTATGCTACAGCTGTTACTAGTTGTTAATAACATATGGTGCATTGTTATAGATTCCTTATAAAGGATTTAAAATGTCCACCTGGCCAAGCTACAACATTTAAATGCTGAGCTGCTGGGCCCTTTTTAAAATCCTGATCCTCAGACTCTGTCCAATGTGCACAGTTTTTCTAGACTGGGATACTACTAGGGCTAGGTTTGCTGTGTGGTAATTTCATTTAACACACAAATTTAGGAACATTTAAGTACAAAAGTGAAATAATGAAGGTCTTAAAATAAAATTTGACACAGGTTCCCTCCTCAAGGCAGGGCTTCAAGATCAGGTTATAAAGCAGGACCCACCTTAAGGCCCTCGTCATGTCAGTTGATATTGTGCTTTAGTGGTGCATATTCATAAATTTTCAATAAACTAGCACAAACCAGTTGAAACAGCTTTCGGGCCTCAAGTTACTTGTCCGCTTTCCCTGCTTGGTAATCCAGCTTTGTGTAATCCCATAGCATGTTACCACCATAGTAAACACAAGGTCAAATCAGGCAATTTAACCTGAAGTTTTACACAATATGGCCTTGCATACTGCCACTAAGTGAAGTCTAAAAGCACCATTTATTCAGAACACAATAAGCACACCGTTTACATGGCTACGAAAATGTAAAACAAGTGGAAAGAGTAAACAGAAACTGCACAGACAAATACTGATTTAAGTATTCAAGTGTGGTATTTCAAGGGTAATTCACTCAAGAAACAACCCATTGTGTTGACCTATTCAGTGTCAGCACAAACCCTTTCTTCAACCAAATCCCCTGTGGGTCATTTCAGCTGGATAGTTGCTGTGTCACATAGGCAACAATTCACACCACAAAGTTCTCTTTCTTACCCCATAGTTGTATAGTATGACTGGCTGTAATTATGTTGTTTTCACACTATTTTCACACCATGTAGTCATGTTTCGGTTTTAGGATATATTTGCAAAAACACACCTGGTAATCCAAGAGCCAATTATCTACATAATTAAGAAAATACTCAAAGTAGTTCAATATTTGCTTGGAAGGCCTTTGGCAGATTCAATAAACTAGCACAAACCAGTTGAAACACCTTTAAGTCTGAGGCAAAGTCATTTACAAAACTTACTAAACTTGTTCAGGTTCAGATAAGTCTTGTCAAGCTGTAGCATCATCCTTTCCTTTTCTTTCTTTTTTAATTCCTTTAAAAAACTATGTTGCATGTGAGTCCAGGATCACATTCCCTGTTTGTTGCACCCTCGAAGTGCTAATTCTAGATGCTAATTTCACTATTGTACATATTGTAATAAAAGCAGGTAGTGGTTTTGATTAAGCTAATTGCTTTACTGGAAGAAATAAAACATGAAACAAACTCCTCTTCCTGCCTACTAATTACAGTAGAGAGTCATATACTCTGTATGAGACACACCCATAGGTTTATATTGTCTTGTGAATAGTACAATACTGTACACTACACACTTTCTCTGCACTGCACCATAAAGCAATGCAAACTGTCAACATGCTATCAATCAATTGATGGGAACAGTTCATACTTCTTGAGACTTGTAAAATCACCTGTTTCCTGTCGATGACGACTGGGAGGAGGAGGACGGAGGAAAGAGGAAGAGAAACAGACAAATGAACTGGAATCCTTTTAACCACATCCAATGATTCATATTAGTAGCTGTAAAAGGAGTGAAGGATTAACTAAGGTGTTTTACACAAACACACACAGAGTGAATCTCTGGTTTACACATTTCAGCAGCAAGCCTTTAAAACAAAACATTCAAGCCTTCTCATTTATCTGAAAACTGTGAAAATCACACCATTTCCGTTTCAGGAATACAGGATGTTTTTAATGTTATTTGCTTTATCTGTTGGAGTCTTCAAGTCTTTTATGACTGCTATTTAAAACCTGCAAAGGGCTCTAATCTTAACCTTACTATCAACTTTCACCAGACTCCATGTGATTTTCTGTAGCTTAGAGCTGTCATTGTATAGTTCTTTTGTTTGTCATTGTGCATAAAGAATACTCGAAGAGTATGTTGCTGTCTTATCAACATCAGTTATATCTTTGTATGTTCAGTAGAGAGGAAACTATGTGACGTATTAAGCTAACCAAGTTTCAAAATTATCCAATATACAGTTACAGATAAAATGTGCTGTTGTCATTTTAAAATAATACAGTGGGCTTTTAGTTTAAAGTAACCCAAATGTATTTAAACTCATTCACTACATATAATAGACTTAAATTAAAATATGGTACAGGAATTTGCTATTTGGATGTAAAAGCTGTAATTCCTTAATTTATGTCCCTGGTGTTTTGTGCTACAGATTTAAAAAATGCGACATCAAACCAAAAGGCTGCCATTATTAAAGCTCTCTGAGGGCTGAGGTAATGTTTTTTTTACTGGCAATAGAAAATTATCTCACAACAACAACTCATCTCACTTTGAAATAATTTGTGTGAAACCACGTTTGTCATGTGAATGTCTACTGATGACCGCACACACTATGACTAGATCTGAGTCACACAAACAAGGAGTTTCTTGATTTTCACTGTTCCTGGACATATTATTTAGAAAGCAATTTGGTTTCTTTTGGAAGAAAGCAACAGATCCATCATGTTTGATTGATCTTATGTAACTCACAATAGATTTCTATATAATGGATTAGTTGCGCAAGAGAAACATTCCACAACATCCTTCTTCCTCAGGTTTTTAAAGACACGCCTCTCCTTTGTCAACTCTTTGAGAGCCAAACAACCTCAGAGAGGGAATTTCTGCTCTATTGTTCTTCAGCTTTAAGGCGTAAGTGTTAGGCAAAGCTATAATACCAGCGATGCTAAACTAGTGGTGGTTTATTTTTAGAGACAAAAGTGAAACAAACAAGTGGCTCCTGAAAGAGGAAATGTGAAGACTCGCAGATCCACTAAACTGTTTATGATTTCATACGCAGATCTGGATCATTGCATTGTTGTCTGTTACAACATGGTTTGCCTTAATGGTTGTCCAAAATACAAAAGAAGAGGAACTTTTTGAAAATATGTAGGGTACATGTTCCCTATGGACACATGTAATAAACAATGTAATATTTGCTCATTGCATGACCTTTGAAGACCTTTTCTCTAACTGCGGTTGCAGAGTCAAAAGTTCTTATTGTCAACGTTTGGTGACACAGTGTTGCTTTTTTGATTTTTACTGCTAATGCGCTTAAAACAGAGCTTTTTGTTTGATGGGTGTGTATAAGGATTTATTAATTTCGGTGTATTCTGTATGGGCAACACTCAAAGTGTTATATGTTTTATTTAACAGTACAATATCCAAAAATCAAAGCACTCAATATTTGAACCACACCCGTGTTTAATTAAGTGCCACACGCAGCTTCAGAATTCATAGTTCAATTATTAACAAGGCAAATTAACTTTACACAACAAGTATTGTGGTACACCCTCTGGCTCGTTTACACAAATCTTATTTTTGCATCATTCAAACCGTGTGGATAAAAAGAATTGGAAATTTGACAGGAGAACCCATGGTGCAAAAGTGCTGGTTCATCCTGTTTTAGGACTATAAACAGACACTCTGCCAAACAACCATTAAACTGGGATTTATTTTTCTCCAAAACATATTAGCTGCAGATATTTACCGTCATGCCAAATTTCAAATCACAGTCAGGACTAGTCTTTCTTCGCCTAAAAGCACTAATAAATATTTTATTAGTTATGCTTTAACTAGATTGTGATTTCTACTTTATGATACTGCATGTGAATGTAGAAGTTATTGTAGGCTTTGATGGTACATGTACATGTTTTTGTTCTGTGTATTAAATCTATTTGAGGCCAATGGCAAATTTACATTCTTAATTTAGTGAATAGTCAAGTTGATTTTTGCAAAAAATATGAGTTTTGGCTTCAGCCGTGTCTGATTCCCAGAACTGGAGCTGATCAATGAAACAAGTACTGACAGATATTGACAGCAATTTAATTCATTTGGAGTACTGTGCAGCTGTGCTGTGCAGCTGTACTGTGCTCTTCCTGCTGCAGCCAGAAAGAATGTATTCTTATCTTTGTGATGACTTCCTGACATCCTTGTTTTTGTGCCCGAACACCTAACAGTGCATTGTGAAATTAACAATATTAATCAAGATAGCTGGCCACACAGATACAGCACTCTAATGGGAAATTCAGTAAGTGATTCACACTTAGATAAATTGTTGAATTAAGTTATTATGCAAAAACAATCATCTAGCTGGTGTAATGCCACTTTTACCCTCGTTCATGGGGGTAATGATTCAGTGTCTCTGCACTTATTTGCTTGGTACCCTTTTACCTGCATGGTGTTGAAACAAGTTGGCAGCATGGAGAAACACACCCAGTCATAAGAACAAAGTCATGGTGTTACTGCACTTTGTGATAGCTTCTAACCCAGAATGATATCAAAGGACTCACAGAGAGCACCGTTTATCCTACCACGCACGTTTACCACACAGTGCACTAAAACAAGACTGTGAAATCAAATTAATTCACAATGCTCTGCTCTTATTTTCCTGGGCTATTATGGTGTTAGTATTGCGTGACAGTTTTGTCTAACGAAAGTTCTTTTTATCAGCAGGCTTACTGTGAAAGAAGAATGGTGTGTTGCTTGGCCTGCAGGGAGGAAAAGGAAGACTCTGCCACTGTGACTGTTATCTTTGTTATCAGCCTTTGGTGTCACGCACATGCATTTATACTGTAAATAATGCTCTCTCTCTCTCTCTCTCACTGAAAAAATGCAATCAAACACACGACACAATATATTACTACGTCAGTGCTTATGTGCAACCCATGAAAACATCAATCTTTACAGAAACACAGAAAGACCTACAGCTAAGATGGTCAGCTGCTCTTAGTTTACTGGTGTTTTGACTTGTGGGATTGAAATGTCTCAACTTTAAAAAGTACCCACTTTTTGTAAATAAAAAAACAGTTTAGGTAGGTTTAAGAGTGTAATGAAAAGTTTATTGGATTTTTTTAGAACTCCAAATTCCATTGACTTTTTTATGGTTTTTAGGGTTGGAACTTGTTTTGGTAATTAAAAAAAACAAAAAAAGCACTCTTTTGTTCACCCAGATAGACTGGAAATGAACAGGGAAGTTTGACAAGGACTAAATACCGTAAAGTTTCCAGCAATCTGATACGACAACCTCCGTGACAGAGAGAGTGACATTTACTGCTGGTATGTTACCTTTACACATGCTTGTTCCTGGCGTGGCTTCAGGTGGTTGTGGGCAAAGTCTGACTCTGGTTTTACTAGAGTGAAGGTTGCAACAGGCAACACACATTCAAACAAATATGGAAGATACTGACAATTTTTACAAGAATACTACTGACACTGCTACCGTGAGAAAAATAACAAGGACTCAACCTTGATCAGCTAAAACATCCAAGGTCACTTTTGCAGAAAGTCAAGGTAAACATAAACATGTATTTCCTCAACCTACAATGATCACTGTTATACGTAAATCATAAATAATAGGTTACTCTGACAAACAGAGATGAAATTCAATTCAAATACAAGAAATTAAAATGAACTGATGTCACCATTTTGTCCTAATCTCATCTCAGTGACATGTCCTTGTAGGTGTTTCCAACCAAGGACAGGGGACATGAAAGGCCATGAAGGGAGAGGAATGTCCAGCTGGTGAGCTTGGGCGCTGGCCAGTCATGTCTATGTCTGTGAGAGTGTATCAAGGCCAATGTGCTCCACCAAACTCCTCATGCACTGAAATCAGTATTCAGATCCACTGGGTTACATACATGAAACTGTCAAAATAGTTATTAATGCTTTTTTTTATGGAAGTCTCCGGAAAGAACTACAGATTTGGTGCTAATTAGAGAAAATAGAGATGGTGTTCAAATGGTGCACTTCCAACTAATTGATTACTGTTGCCACTATAACCTAGGAGTCTTTAGTTCGTTCACAGCTGTCATATTGTGTGAGCTCTGAAAACGCTGCACGCATAATGGCAGGCATCACTTAACACAGCGAACTGGGGAGTGAGAGTGTGTGTGAGGCAGATAATTGTCCCTCATTCCTTTCCGTTTCGCAGCCTATTAGCTTCCAGAGTTTCATGTCTGTCTGATGTCATGAGCCAAAGAGGAAACTTGTATGATCATAAAAGATGACTCAAAGTAAATAAACAAAGCTTTTGAATGTAGTTTGCTGTATGTTGCACCCAATAAAGACTGTGGTTAGTGATTAGTGTGCAAACAAAACAAAGATTATACAAAGAATATAAGCGGAGAATAGATAGATTAGTTAGCACTTTTTTAGTTGCTTTTAAAATGAAGACTTTGTTATCAAGCAATTAACCATACAACCACAAAAGGCATAGTTTGCAGTCAAAAACAAGTACAGAATATTTGTATCTGCACTTTTCCATAGAAAGCCAGTAAACTTGTCTCAACTTAAACTTAAACTGAGACAGGAAGTCTTAATTATGGTTCTCCAGAGTTTTTTTTTTCTCATTCTCTATTGCTGTGTTGCAAGAACAGACATGTTTCTAGTGATCTTTTTCACCACAACCGAAGTAATTGTGCAATAGCCGTGGCAATAACCGCTTGCTCTTGGTGGTCAATGTCAATACATTTAAACAGGGAGGAATCCTCGAGTGTTTCAGTGTGACTTAAAGCTGCCTGTGTTAAACTGTATGATCTAAAGGAGTCACCCATTCATACATTTGATAGGGTTTACTGCCTTCTTATTTTTGATTTATTTTATTAATTATTTGGTACTGGTGGTGAGTTATAAAGACAATGGGACTGAATGGGCCTCCATAGTCTTCAATGCATTATATAACTCATAATTACTCTACATGTCATCATAATGAGCTCATGCACTCAATCATATACGGAGTATTTTGAAGTATAAATGGAATTTGTACTGTATACAGGTGGCGAGTTACAAATACAATGGGGCTCCATAGATTTTAATGCATTATATTACTTATTATAACACTGACGGTGCATGTCATCATAATGATCTTATGCGCACTTAATCAGTGTGCAATACAGAGTATTTTGAAGTATTAATACAATGTGACAGAATGGGCCTCCAGAAACTTTAATTCAATATACAGTATAACTGCTGCACAGCAATCACATTAATTCCACTATTTTTGTCCCAACAAAGACATAGCGCAGACCTCACATGTCCTTAAGGCATCTTTCTATACGTATATGATCGCATGCAATTCATGCAGAAACATGCACTCTTCACCTTTTAGACTAGCTGAAACAGTGAAACAGTCACATGGTAACATTCCTGCAGTTATCTGGACCCTGATGGCAGCAGCAAGGCACATAATGAGGTCCATGTGAAAGACAACCAAAGCATGAGAATGGATAAAACGACCATTCCTATTTAAATAACTATTGTCATTAAGCCTTTAGCTAATATTGTATTAAGACAGAAGTCACAGACATTTTGACAATGTCATCTCTTCTTCAAGTCTTTATTTGAATTGTGGAAAGCAGAAATGATACCAAGTCTCAGCTTGTGCATTTTTTTAAAATAAAAGTCCAGCTGCAACTATCTTTAAACTATGTACAGCAAAGGACACTGACCCCAATAAAGTAACACCTCTATTTATTCTAAATCTTGGAAAGCCAGTGGAACACAGAGGGGAGATCATGTTTCATTTCAAAGACATGAAGATGGGAGATGACACTGCAATCCTAATAAGGGATGTATTGTTTTCAAAACCCAGCTGCAACAAGGGAATCTCCCTGAGGAATGTTTAAAACTTTGAAATGTAATGCTGTTTTAATCAGTTTCATACCAGACAACCACAAAGACGCATGATGACAAGGTAATAGACAGAATTTTCACAAGAACAAAACATTGTGTTGAGTGTTCGTGTGCGTGTGTGTGTGTGTGTGTGTGTGTGTTAAACACATTACGTGCAGAACTGTAGGCTCCGGCTGTTTAACCAGTTAATTGTCATCTGTTTGTCTCTACACACTTCACTCTCTATGTAATGAGGAAGTGACCTTTCGGAAAAAGATAAAGCTCTAACAGACACCGGCCTTCAATCAGTCAAGCTGTCTGGTTGGGGGCTGATCACTCCTGACTGCAGATGATATAAACTGGCATCAATTTAGAACAACAATCTCGCTGCAGGCTACAATACCTTGGTATCAACCAGTGGAAAAAACTATTACCTACAGTTTCCAGGGTTGGGCTGCACCAACTATTCATAAATCCACTGTTATGTTTGTGTGTAGCTAGTTTCAAACTGGTGATTGACTAAAACGTGTTGAACCATTAAAACTTAAATGTCTTCGTGGGTAAAGACCTCAATAATGTGTAAATCGGTAGCCAGTAAATATTTCAATCAAAAGCAATCAACTATGTAGTCACTGTAACATCACTAGCTAACATAACTTCCAAAAGTTTTAGGAGGCCAAACGAAATATTAAACTTAACAGCTAATCCTTTGTGAATGTAGGTATGACTTTGTTTTCTTTGTATCTCCATACATGAAGAAATGCGTGTATTTCAGAGTTAGTAGTGTCCATGCAGCTTAGAACAAGTTGAAAATATTATATAATATTAGGCAACCTAACCGACGTTATTTAGTTATTTAGTTTGTTTTTTGAGGTCAGTTGCGTTTTTTGGGGAAAATGTGATTTAAAATCTTTACATTCTTATTAAACAGCATTTTGATAAAGTGTCCGGTCAGACATGTTTTCCATTTCCTCTTTTTGCTCTTCATTCCATATTAGCAAGCTAACGTTAGCTTTGTCAGTTGGTCCAGTTAGCTAGCAGTTAGTTCCTGTATGTACGTATTCAGTAACAACTAATCTGTGCATAAGAACTAGTTTGTGCAGTGTTAATTCGTTTTAATTTCATGATGCCTAAATCTCAGTTTTGTTAACACTTATGTTATGCTAAATTTGAACTTAACAACTGGCGCAACTTTCTCCTGCTGGGGCCTTTTCCTACCCCGCTGTCAATACAACAGAGTCGCTGAAACCTCTGGTAACTCTAATTATTTCTCCAAAAATGTTGACTGAATTGATTTAGCTTGGTTACAGATCCTTAATATTTCCTATAACCATGACGGATGTCCTTCTGGGTGAATGGCTGCCTGGTTTGTGGGTTTCCAAAGTGTGGTCACCATGCAGATAAGCTGAATCATTTTATGTGAGAAGTATTTGACTCTTTTAACCTCAGCTGTGAGCTTGCTGTAGGCTTCATTGTTCCTCGCATTTGTCTGGACCCTGAGAGTTTGGCAGCCATGAAGGAATCAGTAGTCATGGAAATGGTGGATAAGGGTGAAGCATATGCAGCTAGTGGGGTCAGGGAGATCACACACGAAGCAAACAACTCTCTCTCTCTCTCTCTCTCACACACACACACACACACACACACACACACATACTTAGGCTCAGCTATTAGATTTTACATTTTGATTTAGTAATGCAAGGGCATGAAAAATAACAAATGTGCATTCCGCAGTTTAGCAGATAGGTCACAAATTAGGGGGAAAAAACAGAATAAATGAGTGGAGAAACACAATGAATGCAGATACTTCTCTGAACAAAGAATATGCCCTTCTCTCAGATTGGGCTTCCCCAATTCCCCTATCTTGTGAATGTATTGCCTTACTGCAGTTTTGTTGCTGCACATTTACATATTTACACTCGAGCTTATACAAAATTTCATAGTATAGTTTTTCTTACAACTGTGTCATATGTACATTTTACATTTTTATATACTGAAAAATTGCACACTTTAGCATTTTTATACATATTCTTTACTTTACCCTTTATATTTCTAAATCTAATTATTAGTTTTACTCTCATTCTAATTAATCTTCATTATTGCACCCTAACCTTTTTAGCACAGCCTCAAGATTACCATCCTGCATTATACTGCACAGATTGTATGAGCATGTGACAACAAAACCTTTGAATCATTTGTACGGGCATTTGTACACGTTGGTTTATTTGTGTGTGTGTGTGTGTGTGTGTGTGTGTGTGTGTGTGTGTGTGTGTGTGCGTGTGTTTGTAGGGGTAGTGATGTGAGTCACATAGTTGTGGGTATAAAAATAGCTGAGGAGTCAATTAGCCAGAAGATATTGTGTTAGATGTGGCTGAGCTATTTTTCTCTACCCTGCACACTCCTAATAGTTCTCACTGCTCAAATTCTAAATTACTTTACTAGCATGAATTTTGCTTTGTTCTTGTTTGTGTGTTCCTATAACAAGTAATGTGGTTGTGTGGTAATGGGTCTTTCTTTGATTTTATTGCAGACTTGTCCACAGGTAGAACACCAGTCTTTGTCAATCTTAGGCGAAGCTTAAAAAAGGAGACAATGTGATTAGCTCTTGATGGCAGAGCTTTGAATTGATTAAAAACTAGGGTCACTTCTCTCTATGTGGGGCCATTATTGGGAGGATTTGTTCAGTTTTGATGGCATTGTTGTTGGTTGTCTTTTCACATGGTTCCAACTGGATAATCTCAATTTATTCATATTTTTCCCATCATAAATAATTAAGGTAGGTTAAAAGTGTCCATACATTGAGGGCAGGCTCTGTTGTCACTTAAAGCTGCCAACATGATAACCTGTCTCCACTTTTTACAATACAGTTTTCATCCAAGTAAGCATGACAGGTAAACTGTAGGTCTAACAATATGACAAATGTAAAAGCAACACTGTACTTGTTGTTATAATATACTCTTACGTTGTATTAAAAAAAAAACATCATCATTATAAACACATTCTCAAGTGTAATTTGGAATTTTGCATTTTTCATTACCACTCAACCAAGACATCAAGTCTTTCTTTCAAACATACATTACTTTTTTTCTGCAATGTTTATATCATATAATCATATAATGTCAAGCTGCATAGCATTCCACGCAGTGAACCAGGATGTGCTTTCTACTTCTAAAATTTAAAATCATGCTCTTGTGTCTGACGGCACTACAAACTCTCAATGCAAACTCTCATAGAGACAAAATACCTCACTGGAATATTTTGTACCCTAAAGAGCTGATTTGGCCATTTTAAACACTGTTTCTCTCCTCCTGGCCCCAGACAAACTCTCCTCTAAACTTAGTGCACCAAACTGTTTATCGCAGCAATGTATGTCTTAGGTCTCTAAACATAATGAGCAGTTGAGACGTAATCTTTTTTTGTACTTATGCAGCGATATAAATTCCCTTAAACATGTGATGTTACAGACGGGTCATGTATGGTGTAAAGTCAACTCAAAAGTGGAAGTATCTTTATTTACACAAAGCAGTGGCAACATCAATTCTTTGTAACAGCTTAATATATTTCTCACTTCCCTTGTCAGAGTGGTCCTGCCTCTTATGAGGTAACAGCAGCTTTTGCAACACCTGAACACTTGAGAAACAAATGTATAAACTCTCTGTGCAAGATTGTGATTAGAGCCATGGATTAAAGTAACTCTGAATAAATGAGAAGCGATAAAAGAGTGCTCCAAACAATTTCATATGTCCAGTCTGTGTGCGTGAGGCTGAATCGGTTACGTGTTAAATCTGAGAACATGAGCCGTCTGTGGTAGGCGAGATAGAGTCTGAGGCTTATGTGGATCTTCAGGATGCGTGGTTATGTGTTGTGGCCATTGTGACCTCTTTTATTTTGTAAATCTGAGTTACCTCAAGTGTCACAGTAACATTTATGTAACCTCCATCTGAATTTACAGGACAGTGGGTTAGTGGGTCCCCCTCAGACACACACAGCACAAGATTTTACCTGATAAAATGGCACAATGTATATAATACTATAATATATTGACTGCATCTGCCGCTTGATTAATACTTTATTTTCCAAACATGTATCTCTGAAAATAAAGCACGTAAAAACAGAACTTCGCGTTTATAATATTCATTTGTTCAAATAGGGACCATTTACATTCAAACATAACAACTAATCAGATGCAGAAGTACACACAACTTATAAACTATTTTCATTATTATATATTATATTATATATTATATCTGAATGTATTTCAGCAAATTGAATACCAAGTGGATTTATTGCTAATTTGTTACAAGTTGCAATGACAGTATTTGTCTCTTCCAGGTGGACATCGGCACCAAACTGGATAATAACAATCTTTATCAATGTCCTACATTTCTGACAAGCACAAGTAGGCCAGTGGATCAACATTATTAGGTTTCTAGTACAAAGACTTAGCCTTTTCATTTACTGATCCAGAACAATTGGTGTGACCCATTTTCGAAGCCTTACATTGTACCTCTGAGCGTCAGAAACACGACTGTCACTTATCTGCCTTCTGGTGAAAACAAAATAATGTGGCGTCAGTTAACCTAGGTCACTCAACGATTACAATTTGCTGTTATGGCATCACTAGCCCATTTCAGAAATGTAATTATGTCAGCAGTACAATCTGAACACATTTTAAAATGTTTTATTTATGTTTCCCTGTATGGACTACTATAGGACAACTGTTGCGCACACAAAGAATCAAAAGTGCTGAATAAAAGGCAGACAAAGGTTTTATGCGTATGGAAGTTACATTTTCACTTCTTATTCATGGTTCCTTATCAAATCAGCAGATTCAGCCTTTGCTTTATAAAACTCAAGAAACAAACACAAACTTTCTTTCCTTCTCATGTTTTATTTTGAGCATATAGAACATCTGAACATAGAATATTTTAAATATGTGTAGGTGGACTTATCAAAGATAATTAATACATTTTATGACAGTGACAGAGGAATGGGTGTTGAGCTGTCTCTAGCCAGCAGTAGTGAGTAGTGTTATGCGCAGGCTGAGATAGGGTGGCTGAGGCCACTGAAGTAAGACTTTTCTCGCTCGCTCATCAGCTCAAAGTGCAGCGGCTGCTGGCAGAAGGTACACTCTCCTGATGAGTGGGGCTTCAGCTCCAGGCCCACCTCCTTCCATGTGTGCACCAGCCTCTCTGTAGAGGGAAAACAGAAAAGAGTGGAGGTCAGTTCACTTTTATAGAGAAAGCTACAGTCCAGTTACAGTTTCCATGAAGTTGCTTAATGTGTCCATTGAATGCAAATTGTATATGAGCAGCTACAGAATGTTGACTTTAATCCTTTCAAGAATGGTGAAAGCACAAGGAAATCACCCCACGTAAACTGTTTAAATTCAGACCGAAATTTAACAACAAATGTAAAAACAAATTAGACATTTAAGATGATCTGGGAAACCGCAAATCTCAAATACAAATACAAATGAGGGGGAGTTTCATGTCTAAGATGGTGAATTTACATTTGAACTGAAATACATAAACAAGACTACTAGATCTTCTTACCAACAAAGTATTTCATCATCTCAGGGGTGTGGTGAGGCGTTGGGGCGATACGCAGAAGCTCTTCTCCCCTGGCAACGGTGGGATAGTTGATGGCCTGCACATAGATGTTGTGGCGACTCATCATGAGGTCACACACCTCTGTGTTTTTCTCTGCGTCCGACACCTATAAATAATGAAAGAGACACACACTGCCATTAGAATGGAGGCACAGGGGAGATGGACTAAGGATGTATGGTTTTAATTGTGATGTGGCTGGGTATACCATTGGTGTGTATCAAATTTCATGCCATTAGGCCATAAATTAAATAATAAATTACCCGGACTGGGATGATGTGGCTAGGGCAGTGCACCACGGGCAGCCCTGAGTCCATCAGCATTTGTCTGAGCAGCTTGACGTTGCGCTGGTGTTTACGTCTCAGTGCGCGGCCCTCTTCCCCTTTAAGAACCTGAATCGACTGCCTGGCTCCAGCTAACAGCATTGGTGGCAGAGAGGTGGTGAAGATGAAACCAGCAGCGTAGGAACGCACCGTGTCCACCAGAGCAGTGGTACTCGCGATGTAGCCGCCCACACAGCCGAATGCCTTGCCTGGAGGGGGACATGACACATAGGTGGTTATTCTTAAATCTAGGCTGTTGCTACACCCTCAGAGACATCATTCTGTATCCTTTAAACAAACATTCTTGTTTAAAAAGTCACTATGTTACGCTCAGTGGTCTATGCAAAATCCTCCCACTGTAATCTCACAAACTAGATTATCCTGAAATGGCAGCTGCAGGAGTACAGGGGCTGCAGAGCTCTAAGTTAGAAATAATTGTCCCCTCAGTTTGACAGCTACAGACAGACACAGAGAATAATTCAATAGGAGCGCAACAAGAGCCCACAGTCTCCTAGCAACAACAGAGCTGCTCCAGCTTCTTTAAGCCCTCTGGCATATTGGGTGACACAGATGAGGCCTGATCCTGAGTATAACAACAAGACAGAGAGCTAGGAGATTCCCACTAGCTGCTAGTAGTTTCATAAAAATATATAAATGAAAAACACAGCAAACTATAAATGGAAAGCTATTGACACAACTAGTCATTTATGTGAACTATAAATTGTTCACGTAACGGCTCAAGAACATTTTGGCATGGCTTTAAAGTGAAAACGCTAAGTAGAATATCACCAGTGATTTGTTTTAGCAGAGATTACATGCTGACCTAGTGTCCCCGAGATGATATCCATTTTGTGCATGACGCCGTCCCTGTCACCGATGCCCCCTCCTCTGGCGCCATACAGGCCCACAGCATGAACCTCGTCTACGAAGGTGATGGCACCAAACTCATGGGCCACGTCACACATCTCCTCCAGCGGACACACAGCACCTATGTTACAGAAAAATTGATAGAAAGAAGAGATTAGCCATTAGCCAAACTACAGGCACAAAATAGGTCATTTTAGTCTGACCCCACATCCATAAACTACATTTTCTTTGCTAGACAACTATTAGATAACTGTAATTGGCATTGCTGCCAGCTCAGTGATTCCTAACATTGTCATGACAATTAATGAGCAACTATGTAATAAGCAAGTTTTATAAATGTTTTTTAAAAAAAATGGGGATCATCTCAAACTAACCATCCATGGAATGGACAGTCTCAAAGGCGACGATCTTGGGTTTTGTGGGGTCTCCCTTCTGTAGAAGCTCTCGTAGATGGGCGACGTCATTGTGGCGGAAAATGAATTTCTTAGCACCACTGTTCCTGATACCCTGGATCATTGAGGCGTGGTTGCCTGCATCAGAGTAGATCTCACAACCTAAAATAGTTCAGATGAAAGAGAGGAAGTGAGAATGAGAGATGCAGAAAACAGAGTTTGCATCAAAGTGACTATTTAATGCATGAATGTCAAACATTAATTAATGACCAACTATAAATGAACATAGATGTCAGATTTATTGTGAACATATAGACATTTTTTGTATACCAGGCAGCATCTTGGCGAGGGTGAAGAGGGTGGAGTCATTGGCGACAAAGCAGGAGGTGAAGAGCAGTGCAGCGTCCTTCTTGTGAAGGTCAGCCAGTTCATGTTCCAGTTCCACATGGAATTTACTGGTCCCAGAGATGTTCCTGGTGCCCCCTGCCCCTGAACCATGCTTTCGTAAAGTATCCCTGGAAACAGAGGACAGCAAACAAAGAATTAGTTTTATCTTGTCTGTTTTTTGAAGCTGCACAGCAAAAATGGTACACGCCAGATGTAAGTTGAAGGAGAGGTAACATTTTTATAATTAAGTAGGAGAGTTCCTTAGTAGCAAGTGACACCTTGCATCAAGGTGTTACTGCTGAGAGCGAGAGCAAGCTCAAACAAGCTGAAACGGAAAGAAGAAAAACATCCCACCTCACTGGGGCCCATGAGGTTTAGGTGTAAACTATGGCCAACTAACACTCTACACCCACACAAACAATGGACTGAATCACCCATGGGTGCCAGGTTGTATTCAGTTATTATATGCCGTGCCTCAACTTTTCTCGGATTCTTTCTCTCTCCGAACGCACTAAAGCGTCACCAGGAGACGTGGTCAGCCAAGAAAAATATTTGTCTCATTGCATGTAAACACATCTAGACCCAAGGGTCTGAATCACACACACACACACACACACACACACACACACACACACACACACACACACACACACACACACACACACACACACACACACACACCTCCTCTGGTACTCACATAATAGATTGCATGACCCGTGGGTGTCGACTCATGCCCAAGTAGTCGTTGCTGCACCAAACGGAGACCTCCCTCTTATCCTCTAAAGAGCCCGTGAAGTCGTCGGCCATGGGGAACTCGTTGGCCAGACGATTCACTGTCTTAAACACGCGGTATGTGTGGTCGCTCTTCTTCTCTACTATCTTCTTCTCAAAAAAGTCATCGTATTGGTAGCGGGACACTGTAATAGAACAGGAAGACAAAGCTTGCTTAATGTGGCTTGCATTGTGACGGATGAAGCAATGCCTAACATGATGAAAGTCTCGGCTCACCTTACTCAAAAAGGACCAAAACATGCTGACTTCAAAATGGCTAATTAATAATTAAAAATATGGGAAATTGTTGCTAGTATGATCACAGCCTTGTGGTAGCTTAACAACTCTTTCAAACTAGTATGGCAGTTCTGTGTCAATACTGTTCCATGTGAATAAGTTGTCAGAGGACCCAAATAAAACTTACTACTGCTGGGCAAGTTGTCCTGCAGCAAGTGGGAGACCTTTTTAGGTCGCTGTTTCAGGAGGGTCTTCATTAGATTAGTTTGCTCTCCTCCGCTTCCCTGAATGGCACTGGCCAAGGATGGCTTCGTCATCTGGGCAGGGGACACTTCTAAAAAAAAGGCCAAGAGAGAACAAAAATAAATTTAGTATCAAATTATGTACAAAATGATGGGCCAAAACAGTGTAGTCTAATTTATTTCTAAACAACACCTACCTTTCTGGACAGTGCGGACTTCCTGAACATCCTCTTGGAACTCCATGCTGACCTGGCGGACCACACTGCTGTTCTTCTGGCCCATCTCAGCAGCCAGGAAAGGGCATTTGGAGGCCACTGCCTGGCCTGAGGGTGGCACAGGGTGGCCAGCAGGCAGCTCGGACTCCCCTTCCTGTTTGGGGCCTGCATGTGGACAAAAGAAGTTTTAGACTTTAGATATATCATTACTAACAACCTATAAACAATATCACAGAGCAATAATTCAGTTATTACATTAACTGGGATATTTCACTTGATATAATGTAGTTACCGTCTTAATTAGGTTAGAAAATGTATCTACTCCTTCTTTGTCACCCTCACCTTCACTGGCAGACATGGTGTCCTCAGTCTTCTGGTGGGAAGATGAGGAGGAGGAAGAGGAGCAGAGGGCCCGTGCCATTGATGGAGCCATAGGTTTAGAGGCCAGCTCCATCATGATGGGGCATCGCTGGGCGTACACCACCATAGACTTTTTGGTCTGCTGGAAGAAGGCTTGGGGCACACGAGCCAGGAATGGACAGCGACGCACTATCACATCCATAGTCAGCAGTGGTGATGATGATTGTCAAGAGGTCTAAAGGAATAGGTTGAAACGTAACTGAGACTTGTGCCATGGGCAGTTCAGATACTTGCTGCAAAAAACTTGTTTTGCAGGGTGTTTGCTTAAAGGCACAGTACACCCAAAAACACAAAGCACATTTTTTCCCTTTTACCTGAAATGCAACCAATCCATCCAAACAGTTTCAGTGTCATTTGCACACAGTAACTCAATACTAAGGCACATATTTAAGTAAAGAGTTTTTTCTTCTGTGCAGGGAAGACAGAGTACAGAGTAGAGGAGTACTTTGGTAGAAAATCCTCCCCTGTGAAACTATCCACAACAAGGTTAGTGGATTATTATAACTTATTATTATTACTAAATTATTTTATAGCTCAGGAGAGATGTTACAGTTGGGTTTCGAAACATTTTTTGGAGAGAAGAGCAAATGTCATCGTGCTCTAATGTGTTCAGACCAAAATGGTTAACCATTCTTTAAACAATAAAACAAAATCTAGACCTTGACAAGAAATTCTTAGCACATGGTCCATGTATTGGACATTTTCAAATGCGGATGAAGTTCGCTCAGTTTAATTCACTGATGAAGGTCACAAGAGGTGGCTGAAAACTCCAGAATATTTCCAGTAAGTGGACCTTATGTCAAAATACTATTTTCAAGGTCAATAATGGACCTTAAAGCTAGGCTGGGCTGTTTTATTTATAATACCCTGCTAATGTCACCCAGATAAGAAAGTTTTTGTGTGAGTACCTCCTCGAAACCTAAAACATATTTGTATCACCTTTTTCAAAGGAAAATCAAACAAATCACATTTCTTTGAGTGGATTAACTGCTGGTGTCACTGCAACAGGTGTGTCTGATCATGACATTGTAATAAACCCTTTAAAAAGTCTCATTGCGTAAAAAGGAAAATTGCATAGCTTATGTCTACCTCTGTGTCATACCCTTCCCCCAAGATCAAGCCAGGTCTACACATTCCTCGACAGAGTAATCACTCCCGTACTTTCCCCCCTGGAAGTTCCAGGAAAAGGGATAAGACTCAGTAAAAAACGCTTACACTTAAGTGTAACTAATTTAACTTAAATAACAGTCAATAAGCTACCTAAACAGCTTGTCTTTATAGTTTTGATCACATTTCCTGTTTTATTCTCTAACAGGTCAACACATGAGTCTGAAAACTGCATACCGTCAGACATTGCGACCTCATTAAAAATTCCGGTATCTTTGCTTGCACCGTATAGTTTTACCGGCAGGATAAGAACAACGATATTGACACAAGTCTCTAATTAACGTTACTGTTATTAGACACACTGAATCGTTTACAAGCGTTCATAAGCCATGTGAAGTGGTGTTAACTTACGAGGTGACCCGCAAAGCATCATTAAACAGTAAGAGAGCAAGAGTCACGACGTGTCTTTCACGTTAATGCTGCAAGAATCAGTTACGGTTACAGTCATATGGGAAACCTTAATTGATGTAAGATACGCCGAGTCTTAACGTTAGCCCGACCGCTCGTGATCCTTGCCGGTTGACCGATCTTAGCGTTAGCTAGGCTGCTAACCTTAGCTAAGAAGCTAACGTTACAACCAGAAGTGGGGATGGTGATAACGAAATAAGAAACTTACCTCTTAAAAACTTCACACTTAATGGCGTAATCCTCTTTAACAGTCGTGTAGTGGATAGGATAATAGCACCAAAGCTAATTTAATGCTAAACTGACTGAATTACTCGTTTTTTAAGAAGGCGAGGAAGATGACTACTTCGTTATCCTGCACTGAGGACGAACGAAAAGGACGAGGACGTGCAAGTGCTTATAAGAGCTTACGCCGAATAGAAGTCTCGCGAGATCTCATTCGTTTACGTCAAAGGTCCTTTAAGTATCGAGTGAGTCACGTTGTAATCAAACACACATCTCGAGTAGGGTATTTTCTCTGAAGCATAGGTATATTACGTAGAAATACACCTGATATGTTTTGGCTTTTTATTACATACATTGCATATACATTGATGCAAGTTTATCAACATTGCTGACATTTTCCAGGGATTGCAAATTCACGAGGACATTGATACATGTTTGTCACCATGTCAAAAGTGGCACCTCAAACTGCTCCTTCAAGTGTTGTATGCCTAACTTTGATACTGGGTAGTGTTTTTGAATGGATACAGTTTTTAACATACATGACATAAATTCTAACTCCAACTCAAGACTTAATAGATAGTTGATGTGGTGGAGTAGGAAGATTTCCTGTGCACATGTGACCTCTGGTGTTGAAAAAGAGACATTGAACCTGAACTGCTCTTTGAATATAGTATATAAAACCTAATCTGTGCATATATGTTTGCTTGTGTGATTGTGGTAGAGCCATGAAAACCATTTGCAATGGAGGAACAAAATGTGAATTTTCCACCGACAGAGTGTCTCAAACATTTAAACAATAGCATAAAAACTGAAGTTAAACTCAATATAGCCTCCATACACAGTATACACCCAATTGCAAGGTTATTGGGTATATCTACCAGTCAGCCCTGCAATAAATCCCACCTCATGAATAATGCTCAAATGAAATTGTTTTAGAAATGTTTTTATTTTCATACAGTCTATGGTCTACCCTCAGTGATATAAATGGTGGGGACAAAATAAAACATAAACATGTAATAACAACAAATAAATACTAATCCCTTAGATTGTAAAGGTTACGACACACGTTTGTTGGTATAATAAATCACATTGCCATTGTTTATGGATAGTGTGACAATTGTGGCTTTAACAGCGCTCCGTGAAAGTGCATGCTTAACAAACATAAGCAAACAGTGGATTAGAATTTTTCATATTTGCTTAGCAACTGCAAGCCTCATTTTAGATAAATCTTAAAAGACAGTCCATAAATAAACCTGGCTTGCTATCTGCAAAAATAGGTTTCATTGCATCTGCCGTCTGCAAAACAGAAATTAGAATTTTCCAAATTGTCTTCTGAAATAAGAAAGCAAATAACTTTGGCTGCATATTTAAAAATCAATTTCTGTGATCTCTGAATCTGTCTATGAAGTCTTTCCATCTTCAAATCCATTCCTAATGTTACCCAGTGTTGCCAACTCTCACGCTGAGACACACGCTTTCACTTTCAGTCTCACGCTCACACGCTGCCCAAACAATTCTCACGCCCAAACACTGCGACAGCAACAGAGATGAACAGGCGAGCGTACGTACCGTTGGTTACGTACTGTAACCCCCAGTCTATGAGTATGGGCTCTTAAATAACTCTCCGTTTGGTCCGCGATATGTGCGCGTTGCTTATCGCCATGTTGGCAGCTGTTCTGGCAGAAAACAAGCAAGCTAGTGAGTGAGTGAGTGTGTGTTCATATTTGGCTGAGTGAGTGAAAGAGTGTGTGTTCATGTGTAGATTTGTCTGTGTGTGTGTGTGTTCATGTATTGGCTATGTGTCTGGAGTAGGATAGGTTCTTGTGTTTTTTTGTTTCTTTTTGTTTATTTCTGGTTCTTGCTACTTGTGAACATTCAATAAAACGGTGTAGTTTTGATAGTGGAAACAACTCGTCTTTGACTTTCATTAGTGAATGAACCTGTGTGCCCTTTTTAGGGTTAGTGTATGTTTAAAATTGAAAAATTGTGAGTATTTCCCAGGGTGGCGTAGTCAGGCTATATCCTTAAATCTTACAACATAAGGTCCCTCTCCCGCCACATGTGTAAGGTGCATACTTTTTAAAACCCTGATGGTGAATTGAGTCCATATGTGCACGTGATAAAGTGCGCGTGCGCGTATGCATGATTAAGCCCATGGACCATGGCATCAAAATCTCACTCCACCCAGGTACCCAAAGTTGGCAACCCTGTGTTACCTCCTCCACAGCATGGACAGACATGGTGTTTTGCTGCCGTCTACAGATCTCCTTAGGCTTTGACACTGTTTGCTATAAGGTTTTCTCTCCAGGACTGGACTTTTTGCCTGCTGTCTTTTAGTAAAATCTACCAGAATAGCTGACTTGGATTGAAAGCAGTTGACGTGTGACATTCAGAATGGAGGGTTTATGCTAGAGAACATGGTGCTGTTGTAGAACATTTTTCAACATAACAGTAATCCAGATACAGATCAATTAAACATACTACATATCTTTTAGTACACTAAATTAGAGGAAACCTATACATGTAGGCTTAATTATTTTTATTTACTTTTTTATTGGCCTATTAGACTAAACTGCACTGCATGAAATGCTGGACACAAGTATAAACAAGTATATTTATTTATTATGTCATTTAGATGTAGGCGAAATGTATTTGCTCTATGTGTTTTTCCAATTGAGGCTGGCAAAAGTCCAATGAGTTTTTGTTTTGAGAATAGAGTGAACGTTCATCAACCAGCGGGGCCTTACGAGACAATGTGAGACTATAATAGTACCATTAACATAGACATCTGTTTATTACGTTATTTTATTTTATTGGTTTGCCTGCTTGCTAGTCAATTTCTACCCAAATCTTTAGTTTCTTATTTACTCTGACAACAGAGACTAAACTACCCAACAGTATATAAAATAGTCAAAATTATCTCCACCTTGACTAGCTAGAATATTAAAATGCTGTTTACACCTTAATGCATCAGTAATAATAATCAAATGATATAATAAATATTAATTAACATAGAAATGGCAGGAGGTATTGTGCTCCATAATGGGTACTTTTACTTTTGATTGTTTGCTGATAATGCTTTCATACTTTTACTCAAGTAAAGGATCTGAATACTTCTTCCACCGCTGCCCCTAAGAGACCAGCCAAATGATCATTTAGTGTGCATTCAGTGCATCAGCCATATAACACGTGAAACCCACAATCTGATCTGTCACTTCCTCTCATGTCTTGGGGCCAAAACAATATTTTACCTACAGTCTTCTCTGAATTGTCCTTATAAAGTAAGAAGAGTAGTTGAAACAGAAAGGTATAACCAGGAGCCATGGGAGATCAAGCATAATAATCACCATTCAAATCAATTATAATACACTACTTTCATGTTTGAAACGGAAATGTTAGGCTATATTACAATTAAGGAGGTACTTTCGTTCTCTCAACCACAAATACACAAGACTGCCCACAGCAGCCAGATGCACTTCTGGTTTATCTGTTTGTTGCATATGGAAAGCCATTTGAGCATTTATTAGATATCCTTGATATCAGACGCCAGTGTCCTATACTAGTTCGGTCTTTGTCATTACTAGTTGGACATTTTGGCGCACTAGTTCGCCACTGTGTCTAACCAACTACACACGTCATTGGGTACAACTCACAGCAGCCACTCAAGCAAAATTATGTGGTGGGCGAGTACGGAGTCTACTTGAGAGGGTGAAAAACTAAGATGTCTTACTCTGACTATTTCCTGTTACCACAGATGTAATTGCGCAGTGCGATCGGGTTCTTGCCTCACAATCAGACTGGATTGCATTTTTGTTTTCACTACATCATATTAAATTCATTAATCAATTGACAGACAAAAACTGACAACAATTTTAGATAACCTATTAACTGTTTATGTCATTTATGAAGCAAATGCCAAACATAATTGGTTCCAGTTAGTTGAATACAGTATGTTTGAGTTTTGGACTGGTGGTCAGATGAAACCTGTGATTTGAAGACACATCACCTTGGCAAAGGCTGGATTAACCACCAGGCAAACTGGGCAACTGCCCCAGTGACACCTGCATTATTACATAATCATGAGGCCCCATCTTGTAGAGTAGCCTTAAGTTAAAATATTGTTTTAACGCCTTTATTATTTCAGTTTATCTTGTGCTTACATGGTGCTTAAGCATAAATTAATAAATGCTCAATCAAGAAACCACAAACGTATTGCAAATTACTGACTAATATGTACACAGTGCACAAAAAGTGGTCAGTAGGGGCTCACAGTTCATTTTTGCCCTGGGGCACCCTAGATGGTTCATCCGGCCTTGACTCGGGCTCTGAGAAATTATGATGGACATTTTTCACAATTTTCTCAAATTTCATACAGGCTAAACGATTAGTTGAACTATATATATATATATGAATCTATAATGAAAACAATCTTTAGTTACAGGTACCCTTTTTTATCTTTTATATTTTGTGCATTAATGTTTACATCACTTTAATGTTGCAGCTGGTAAAGGTGGAGTTTATTACTTAGTCTTTTTTTAACCTATAATAATACATCACATTGTAGTAAGACGTAGCCTACAATATTTGCCTCTGAACTGTAGTGGCATAGATGAAGTATAAAGTAACATAAACTATAAATACTCAAGTAAAGTACAAGTACCTCAAAATTGTACTTAGGTACAGCACTTGAGTACTTACCAATGCAGGTTAACCTTGCCTTGCATGCTGTATTGATTCTGATAAAAACAATACTCCACTAAGCTAACGTCAGTGGCGCAGTAATACATTAATGCACTTAGGTTACTATATGGACAAAATGCTTGGTATAATGTTTCAACTTTTAAAGAAAGCACTAGGGAAAAAAACATTACAGAAAGATGGGCGGAACTACGACTGACTGAGGCGTCTGTGTGTGTGTAGACGATCTTTGCAACGGCTGATAGCTTCAGACCAGACCGACCTTCCAACTGCACGTCGGAGGAGAGTTCCAGTTTCCTGCCTGAATCCGGGAATCTCGAAGTAGCCATGGCGTCAGGCCTGCCCAGTGCTGTTGTGTTGGCTTTATGTGTGATTCTGGCCCCTTGTGTATCTGGTGAGTTTGATTTTTAAACTCTGAACGGTCGTTATACTTCTTCTTTGTCTCGCTCATTGTCGGCGTTGTGTTTTAACGTTAGCTAGGGCTCAAACAGACCGATGACAGTGACGTTAGCTTCGCAACCGGGAGAGCTGGGTTGTTATGTTACCTTTTATTGTTCAAACATTGTAACGTTAATTTATCCCAACTAGCTAATGGGGAATCAACCGTATCCAGTTCCTCTTTTTATAATTTCAAGGTCGACACTGGTTGACAAACACCAACAGATTCAACGTCAATAGGGATTGACTCAACTGATAGTTGTTGTCAGTGCTTTGCTATTTCCTAAACTACCCTGTACCTATTGTTCAATATAAGACGATCACTTTAAATAGAAATGACGTTGTCTGAAGAATCTGTCTTTCCATAAAAGAAAAAAATCCATAATGTATTGCAGGGCTGTTGTATTACACAGCATTACTGAAAGCTAATAAATTGGCAAGTGAGTGTATATTTAATATCAGAGATTAGTGTAGAGGTGTCAGGGTGAGGCTTTTGTCATGTTTACAAATATTAATTTAATTGTAGAGCTGCAATTAGGGATTATTCTCATTATCAATTAATCATTTTGTTTATAAAATGTCAGAAAATTTTGTAGGGCCCAAGGTGACACATTCACATTGCTTTTTTTTTTTTGTCTCACCAGCAGTCCAAACCCCCAAGATATTCAGTTCATTAACATATGTGATAAAGAAAAGACAAAAGATAGAACTAGAGAAAGTTCTTTTATATTTGACAATTAGTCAAATATAAAACTACTTGCCAATACATTTTCTGTCCATTAACAAATCAATTAATTGCCTTCAGCTTTATTGGATTGTTCTAGACCTGGAATATCAAGCCAATATATGAAGGGTATTAGCAGTGATGCCTGTAGGGCTGCAACTAATGATTATTTTCATTATTGATTAATCTGCCGATTATTTTCTTGTTTAGTCGTTTTATCAATAAGATGTTAAAAAAAAAGTGAAAGAATGCCATTCACAATTTAGGAGCACACCGTGATGTCTTCACTTTGCTTGTTTTGCCCGTCTAACACTCCAAAACCTAAATACATAAAATTTACTGTAATATATGACAAAAAAATCAGCAAATTCTCATAGTTGAGAAGCTGAAACCAGAGAATACTTGCTTGAAAAATGACTGAAACGATGAATCGATTATCAAAATAGTTGCTGATTAATTGTCTTTCGACTAATCGTTGCAGCTCTAGATGCCTGTTTCCTATTTTCCTATCCTATTTTACCCATCTCTGATCACCACTACAGCTTAGTCTTCAGCTGTAGCATGGCTAACCTTCCCTGCCCCTCTCTGCTTTCTGTCTCTGCTCTGTCACAGCAGGGGACCAGGACTGTCGGTCCTACACAGATTCATTCAACGAGAAGCACCCATACAAGTGGTGCAGCACGGGATTTTGCTGTGGTAACTGCCTCAACAGATACTGCTGTCAGGATAATTTCTGGCGGTTTTCTGAAGATAAACAAGAAGAATGGTATTCTATTCTATTTTATTCTGTAATAGATGATAAACTGCCTCTGACTACAGTTGACAATTGTTGAGAGTGTGACATTTAAATTTCCGTGTTAGATGGTGAGCCAGAAAAAGACTTGAGTTGGTTTCCTTTTGAGTCTCTCTCGTTGTCCCTGTGTAATCACAGTAGAGACGTTACGGCCCGTTAGGCAATGATTATGCAGCCAAGCAACAGGAGGTAATGTTTTCTTGGCCACAACCACCAGCATGAAGCTAATACGTAAATCAGTTACAACTTGCAGCAGAAGTCTCCTTTCACATAACAGATAAATTGTGTTTAGCTTACATGCCTCATTTTACAAACTGGGTAATATTCTGTATTTATAATAGAGAATTGATGTATTTGTGTTTTCCAGTAGTGATTATTGCAAAAGGAGATGTTGTAACAAATATTGTGTATTAATTGTGTTTACTATCATTGGTGGTACAAGTGCTAAAGGATTTAAATTATTCAGATTTGTTTGTCTACTGTTCTGTACCATTAAGGTAATAGCAACATAAATATAGTTTTGCATGATTTTGTCTTTGTTTCTTTTTCAGCAAATACAGTGCTTTTGTCTCTTATACCACACCTTTGCCCATGATCACTGGTATTGCTGCCATTGTCATCATTTTGCTCATCCTCATCTGCTGCTGTGTGTGTCCCTGCTGCTGCCTGTACAAGGCGTGCCGCAAGCCAAGACGTAAGTAGCCCTCCACTAACAATTTAATACTGTCTGTTGTTGTTGGCGATGCTTTCAGATTCAGAACTGGCAGCTAGTTCTTTGCCCAAGAGTTCGACTGCCAGCCAATGTTTCAGGAGGTCAAAACAGGCTGTGGTTTGATTTATTGATTTGGCAGACTTAAAGGAGTAGTGGACCATAATGTGGATGCAAACATTTTTGTACCAGTGAGGCACTGCTGCCTTATATTGTTTGGAATTTCTCTCCATAGTTTCCATATTTAGTAGCCATGTCCTAAAGCACCAGAAAACACCTCAAAACGACCACTTAAGAGGAAACATATTGCTTTTCTTTCTGCAACATTTGGACTTTTTTAAAAATCAGTAAAGCCTCATCTTCCTCTTCTGTAGAAGAACGCAAGAAAGATGCCATTTTGGTGCCACCTTAGTATGTGAACAGTCCAACGCTGCTACTAAAGTAACTACCAGGTTACAAAAAATATCTTAAAAGGGTTCAGCTTTTTTTAATAATATGGTGGCATGAGTTACTCACTGGTAGCAGGGTTGTGCAATATGATGATATATACCAGCAGACGATGTAACTTTTGTCTACTAATTTTGCTGTTTATACCGTTTTTATCCCTTTGATATCTCTGGTTGTATTGTTTTACAAGTTCACCAGTGAAATCCTGATAAGCTTACATCCTGGTCCTACCTGAACAGCAGGTTAACACAGAAGGGTGTTAACACAACAGGTGTTTAAACACAAACTGCATCAATGCCATAAAGTACCTTGATCTGTAAGGCATTTAATTCACCAGATTAGCCAAAAACAGATGTTCCCATCTGGTTAGTTTAACCATAAACAGTTTCTCAATAGATTTTTCAGAAAATTTACTATATAATGGTATAACATTATAAAATTACAGATACTGTAATAGAGATAAATATAGTTTATCATATATCGTATCAGATATAATATATCATATCTTAGTTTGTATCAGCGGTGGACCATCCAAATGGAGTGTGACCACAACCTTTCACAAAAAGAGATGTCTTTAGAGTTAGTAATCAGTGGCATTTTCATCTAATGGGAATTTTAGAGCTGAAATGATCAGTTAGTTGAGTGGCAAAAGATGTATTGGCAAAAGGGCCAGAGTAACATATTACCCATGTGCCAACAGTCAGTTAACACTTAGTTAAACCAGTAAGTAATGTATTGACAGCATATAGACGCGTGTTGCTACTTCTGCAACATGTAGTTGCACATGTGGAGGTTTCCTGCACACAACCAGCAACCAACACATCTTTGACTTGCTCTCTTGCTGTTGACAGCTTCTCAACCTACTGATGTAGGTGTCTGATTTTTTGGGGCTTGTTTTAAAGAAGAAGTCAGACTTTTGGTTTCCAGTGTGTTGGAGTATTTGCCTGTGTAGTTTTCAAAGCAGAACATCAGGGGACTCATTTGAGTTCTGTCGGCCCACCCACCACATGACTTTCATTACTGCAATGGCTTGGTCTTACTAATAACACAGACACTGAGATGCAGAGCACAAACTAGTCTAACATTCCCAAAATCACAATTATATGCAAAGAATATGTGACAGTGACAGCAGTTAGAAAGAGGTGCTTTATTTGGTGAAGTAAACTGTCCAGAGCTGTAAAATTCCTCATCTAATATGTTTATCATTCGGCATGCTGTGCAAGGTTTCACTGCGGCTTTTTAATGATGTTCTGTGGTGAGCAGTGTATCCGCACGTTGATGACTCAGTATAGTCATCTGTGATAATTGTTTGAAATTCATACCTAACTTCAATACTGCTGTAGTTTCATCACCGGAAAGCTCTTGCAATTTCTGAATTTATGCTGCTGTTTTACAAGACTTTAAGGTTTTTGAGACAAGACGTTAGAATCAAACTAAATCAGTCTTCATCTGCGAAAGCCCTCCATCATTGAGTGTTACTACTCAAAAGTCTTCAGGAAGTAAGCTTAGTTTTATGACCTTGGAAACACTCCAACAGGGTGTGCAACCGAGCCTCTGTCTTTCATAGTTTCATCTACATCTCAGATCCAGACTGTAACAAAATTGAATGAATTCTTCCTTGGCTTCTGTCCACCAAATTTCATTCATTACTAAGAGTTTGAGTAATCTTGCAGAGAGACAAACAAGCAAAGACAAATGGGCCTCATGCATGAACATTTCCGTATCTTAAACCTTTCTTAATTTTTTAACTTGTGTTTCAGGTTGGATTCACCAAACTCTCTTAAGTGGACAAACTTGTCGTAAATCGCTCGTTTCAGCCTGATGAATGCCACCTGTTCATGAGGATGTTCGAGAGAATTACCCATCAGCATAATCAACGCCCCTAAAATTGCCACAGAAGGCTGCCTGTTCAGACAAAAAGATAACAAGTTTAGCAGAGTCAGTGATTTGATGTCAGATGAGTGTTTTTTGTTTGTTTTTTTCCTCTGTGGAAACATGACTGATACGACAGGTCTGGACCACATGTGAATTTTGTTCGTACCTAAGAGAAGAAGTACAAGAAAATTGGTGAATGCCACAAATTCTCTTAAACCATCATATGTGCCACTTAAGAACGAATGTGTTCGTACGAGTGGTTCTTGCGTGAGGCTCGTTGTGCTTGGCTGAGACAAGCATATTGAAAGGAAGGAAAGGGGGGTTAGGGGAGCCTTGTTAGTCGAGTGGTTACAGTGCATATCAGTTACAGCACGGGTGAAAATGCCCCCCCCCCCCCCAAAAAAAAGAAAAAAAGGAAAAAATAAGTTGGTCTGAATAGTTTCAGTTTAGACTGGATCTCACTTATCTATTTATGTCCACCCTTTAACCCACTTCTCTAAATTACCTCCTTACAAATTCCCCACAGTGGAGGAAAGCACCTGAGCTGTGAGTGCATTTGTGTTGACACTTGAAACACTGCACACTGTTGCACTTCCTGTCGGTTTGGTCTTTTCGCCAGCTTGTTCAGGTTTTGCCATGCAGCTACTCAGCTCTGGCAGAGAGCGGTAGGCTAATACAAGCAAGAATGTGGATGCCCTTACTCGGGCTGTTGCATGTCGGGATCACATCCAGGAATGTCAGAGCTCCACCTCGTGTGACTCATTGTTTCCACGACAACCACAGTTGGGGGGGCAAACTCAAGACCGTTCCACGTCATTTACAGGAAGTGGTCAGGATGACTCCCACTCTGTTAGGAAAACAAACACATGGTGGGGGGAGTGACTGAGACACACACACACTCACACCCACCCACCCACCCATCTTTCTTCCCTCAGGGTTTTTTTTTAAACAATGCTGTCTTTCAATTTCACTTAACTTGCACCGTGATGGGATTACACTTAAAGTGGAAACACTGAGAGTCCCCTGCAAGGGTAGATGCTTGATTCTGTATCTATATACAGTCAGGTCCATAAATATTGGGACATCGACACAATTCTCATCTTTTGGGCTCTATACACCACCACAATGGATTTGAAATGAAACGAACAAGATGTGCTTTAACTGCAATTTGAGGGTATTTACATCCAAATCAGGTGAACGGTGTAGGAATTACAACAGTTTCTATATGTGCCTCCCACTTTTTAAGGGACCAAAAGTAATGGGACTAAAACAACTAACTAATTTATGACTAAACAATCATAAATCAAACTTTCACTTTTTAATACTTGGTTCCAAATCCTTTGCAGTCAATTACAGCCTGAAGTCTGGAACGCATAGACATCACCAGACGCTGGGTTTCATCCCTGGTGATGCTCTGCCAGGCCTCTACTGCAACTGTCTTCAGTTCCTGCTTGTTCTCGGGGCATTTTCCCTTCAGTTTTGTCTTCATCAAGTGAAATGCATGCTCAATCGGATTCAGGTCAGGTGATTGACTTGGCCATTGCATAACATTCCACTTATTTGCCTTAAAAAACTCTTTGAAGCATTTGACTGAATATGAGCAGATAATATTGCCCGAAACACTTCAGAATTCATCCTGCTGTTTTTGTCAGCAGTCGCATCATCAATAAATACAAGGGAACCAGTTCCATTGGCAGCCATACATGCCCACGCCATGACACTACCACCACCATGCTTCACTGATGAGGTGGTATGTTTTGGATCATGAGCAGTTCCTGTCCTTCTCCATACTCTTCTCTTCCCATCACTCTGGTACAAGTTGATCTTTGTCTCATCTGTCCATAGGATGTTGTTCCAGAACTGTAAAGGCTTTTTTAGATGTTGTTTGGCAAACTCTAATCTGGTCTTCCTGTTTTTGAGGCTCACCAATGGTTTACATCTTGTGGTGAACCCTCTGTATTCACTCTGGTGAAGTCTTCTGTTGATTGTTGACTTTGACACACATACACCTACCTCCTGGAGAGTGTTCTCGATCTGGCCAACTGTTGTGAAGGGGTTTTTCTTCACCAGGGAAAGAATTCTTCTGTCATCCACCACAGTTGTTTTCCGTGGTCTTCCGGGTCTTTTGGTGTTGCTGAGCTCACCGGTGCGTTCTTTCTTTTTAAGAATGTTCCAAACAGTTGATTTGGCCACACCTAATGTTTTTGCTATCTCTCTGATGGGTTTGTTTTGATTTTTCAGCTTAATGATGGCTTGCTTCACTGATAGTGACAGCTCTTTGGATCTCATATTGAGAGTTGACAGCAAGAGATTCCAAATGCAAATGTCACACCTGGAATCAACCCCAGACCTTTTACCTGCTTAATTGATGATGAAATAACAAGGGAATAGCCCACACCTGTCCGTGAAATAGCTTTTGAGTCGATTGTCACATTACTTTTGGTCCCTTAAAAAGTGGGAGGCACATATAGAAACTGTTATAATTCCTACATTTGGATGTAAATACCCTCAAATTAAAGCTGAAAGTCTGCAGTTAAAGCACATCTTGTTTGTTTCATTTCAAATCCATTGTGGTGGTGTATAGAGCCCAAAAGATGAGAATTGTGTCGATGTCCCAATATTTATGGACCTGACTGTACATTTATATCAATCTAGCAAGTAACAAGTCATGATGAAGTTGGTTTTTAAAAGCTGTTTAAAGCTGCATTGCTAATGCACTAACCAAATCATGTAGTTTCTTCGATAGAGACCTCATAGTTTATGATATAAGATGTTATATTTTTACTCTTACCTTATGTTCAGTTTTCTTTTTATGAGAATATTTACTATAAATAAAAATAAAGATTAAATGCTTTGTGCATGCACAAAGATTTACTTTTTTTCAGACCTGAATATTGTCTGCAGGTCTTCCTTTCAGGCTGCATATGGCCTCAGCAACCTCCGCCAATATGATAGGGCTGACAGTATGCAGCCTGAGAGGCAAAACCCGGGGCAGGGAAAGTCCACAAAACACACACTGCTGCTGATAAAGCTTAATTTTCTGTGACAAGGTAATAACTGAAGTTGACTCAGATGAATGTATAAAGATTTCTATTAAATTCAACTGAAACTGTAGTAGTGTGGGGTACTAAAACATTGGTTTAAAAAATACAGGTTTTGAAAAGTTACCCCAGTGAAAATTACACCCTTGAGTCCCTGTATCCACCTCCAGTGTAATAAAATGAAGACAGGGCAATTTGTGTTGAAGCTTGTTGACTGCTGGGTTTTCTTAGTGTCACTGCCAGGTTAATACAGTTGGATAAATGCAGAAGTGATGGACTGGTCTGAGTTAAGTCTTGCTGCCTATTTGTGGAACAGAAAAGGACTTCTCTGTATGAAATCTGAACTTCTCTTTTGTTTTAATGTTGTAATGCTTTGTACTTTGAATTCTTAGGGTCTGTGTTGGTGGTTATGCCACCAAAATCTTGTTTTTCAGTTACAAATCATAGAATACACATTTACAAATAATATTGAGACTATTTTCACTCCATATATATTAGCTGTATTTCTCATCTGTTTCTGTGTTGCGTTTGCTTACAGCTGTGATAGCTACCACCACCCACACCACAGTGGTCACCACCACTCCTCAGCAGTACCCCCAGCAGCCAACTGCAACACCGGGACAGCCTCAGTCCTACCAGGGGGCCCAGTATACACCCTACCAGCCTGTACCAGTGCAGCCGGGTTATGGAGCCCAGCCCATGCCCCAGGGCTACGGACCTCAGCCCATGCCAACAGCAACCTACCAAGGACAGCCATTCATAGCACCTCCACCATCATATCAGGAAGCCAGTGAGTGTGGATTTTTTTATAAACGTTACAGGTCTGATTGTGACAACTTCCCTTTTATAACACCATACCAGTATTCATTTTGTCAACAAAAACGATGGCAAAAAATATTTGTCGACTAGACTAAAACTTTTGAAAATGAGAAGCATGACGAAATGTATTACGAAATGTATAAAACTAAACAATTATGCGAAAGATGGACGAATGGACAAATGAACTAATTAGTGTTGTAATGCAAAGTCTTATTCAGTGACCTGTAAGCATCTGTGGAATTACACATTGAAGCTCAAGTTCTTCATTTCCCAACTTAAGTTATAATAGCTGTCCGTGTACTTCATGCCAATTTTTAAGAGGGGTCCATTTCTCAAATGGATCTGCAGGGAATGGATAGAAATGAAGGTCTCTGTGTTTTTAGGATTAACTTTATCATTACACAAAGTTGATGATTACATAGTGTTTTTTTAGAAACACCCAGCATTCTGTAGAAAAGCACCCTTTACCCACGGGGTAATGACACATTACAGTGTAGTTTTAAATGTAGCAAACACATTACGCAATTTTGGTGCTTCAGAATAGCTGCAATCGGAAATGGAGGTGGAATAACTTGTTGTTACTTAACTTGTGGTTGTTGGGTCATGTCTGGATTTTGTAAAATAGGAAATTAAACATTTATGGTTTTACAGAACTGAAGTTGTGGTTATTGTCTAAGCATTTGTCAGCGCTTTCATCCTCATTCCATGTTTTCTTTCTGTGTCCAGCCGGTCCTTGCTACCCTCCCAACCCGATGCCTTACAGCCAGGCTGCATTCACTCCCGGCCAGCCAGCGTACCCTCTGCAGCCTCCTGTCCAGCCACAGCCCAACGCTCCACCCGCACGCCTAGACTACCTAGCCCAGCCAGCATACAACCCGGATTTTGTTGCACCACCGCCCTAGACTGGATAATGGACCACAGTGCCACACTCTCAGCCACTTTAAACGTGCTGCGACATTTTCGAACTTGGCAGAACTGGAACTGTGTAATCTGAATCCAGATGAGAATTGTTTCTGAGCGTCTTGATTCATGTGTTTTGGTGGTTGAATACAGGGATGTTATGACACATTTGTAGTTGTTGTAGTGCATCTGTTCTGTCAAAGAGTTGCCAATTGAAAATGTTGATATGTCTTGGCTGGTATTGCATGGACTTACAATATACAAGTGGTGAGATTGGTTTTTTTTTAATTTTTTTATTATATTTCCTAGTGGCTCTTAGTCATCTTGGTAAATTACACATAAAACCACTGAGTCTGATTTTAAAGAGTAGATGAAGTGCTTTGACATTTTCCAGCCTTCTGAACGTGCCTGAACGTCTTCCTCCTAGTCCCTGTCTATACTGTGCACCGGCTGAACCTGCCTGAGCTCTTAATTCACCATCTACAGTGATTGCAGTCAGACTCAGTGGGGAAACTTTGGAGGAGTTTTGGTGGTCGCGGCCACAATCTCATTGCTTTCTGCCAGTGTATTTCAGTCCGATAAAAGTGCTTTGCACCTTTTTTTTTCATGTACTCTCATGTTTCTTTGCCCCTGGTGTTTTGGAAGGCATATAATGTGTTACTTGGGAACAAATCAAGTCCAAAGTGTGTAATACTTCTCACTAGAGGATTTATGATGGAAAGGATACATGTCATTGTCAGCTGACTACCGATATTCAGAGTAACAGAGTGAATAGTGTGTGTTCAGGAAAAAGCCTCCAACAAAAGGGAACGTTCATCATGTCAGTTCAAACAAAATAAGCCTTACACACAGGGGAAGTTCACGTTCATTTAAGTTTTATGTGTTCATGTACAATTTCACTTTTTTTTTTTTTTTTTTTTTTTTTGCTCAGGTTGTTTTCATTCATTGTTTTCATTTGCCAGTCTTATAACGTGTGTAACTGAGCTGAAATGCATCGGCAGCTTTGAATGAAATAACCAAAGGTTTTTTTTCTTCTTTTCAATCAACAACCAAACATCCACATAGTCGAGTCTACAAAAAAATGCAAGTGTTATACTTACAAAATGCAAGAAACAACTGTGCCTTCTTAGTTGTATTACTTTTATCAAGCTAAAGTGTGCATGTCATTGACAACAGAAAAATTATAATGTTCTGGTTATCCGTGAGTGTTTGATTTGTTTGTGTCACTTGTACACTCACTCCAATCGGCCACATTATTTTGAAGTGTGCTGTGTTCAACATTGCTGCTATCGAATTGTGTAGCATATTTCCTTTGGTTACAACCCAAACTGTGCATGTTATGAATCTTTAAAGGTTATCATTTTCTTATCCAGTATTGTGTTATTTGCTTGTCAAATCATAAAAGTTGTTTTTTTTCTGGAAATTGTCATCACCATTGCCTTGATTGGACTGTACCAGCATAACAGTCAGGTTTGGAATAAGTAGTCTGTAGTTTTTTTTACATCTAAAAACCAAGCTAATAAGCCTTCCTTGCTATGCTTTGTGTTTTTCTGCAACAAAGCCCTTAATTCTGCTTTCTGCTGACGGAAATTACTTGACAATAGTTTTACAAAAGTGGCCTTTTTCTTATGATCCAGCCAAACTTGGAGAAGTACAGTCATAGCTCATATGACGAGCCAGACATTGATCTTTTGAGCCACCCTGTTTGAAATCCCTCACTTTGCAACTTCCTTTGTTTAGACTCTGTTTCTGGTCTAGTAACATATATTTGAGTATCACGGGTACAGCTTTCAGAATGACTTTCAGTCACATTTATGCTGTGGCTTATTTTATTTTACCAGCTGACACATGTCAGCTAACGAAAGGGGCCTGATGACCTCACATGTCTGTGTAATTTACAAAACTGTTCATTTGTGAGCAATGTGTCTGTGTACGTCACTGTAGGCTTGCCTTTTGTCTGAAATCTGTCTTTATAAATGTGTTCTGCCTGTGATTTCGGTCCTTTGGACAGTGCTGATTCTTCAAGGTGACTTTAGTTGAAGTGTTTTTATTTGTGTGTGTGGATTATAGCCATTTGTGTTGTTTGTGAAAGACATACCAGCAGAGATTTATTCTTGTTCCCTCTGTGTTTTTCGTTCAAGAATAATTGTCATTGATGCTACTTTGAGAATATATGTACATGACTTTTATTTTGTTAAAAACGCACCACTTCTTCTGCAGACTTCAATAAAATATATATTTTCTGTTTTTCCCCAACTTTGGTTATTGAATTTTCAGAATTTAAGCTGGTAACTCAAAGTGCACTTGTGTCAATTCTACGCAAGACAACTCAGAGGGAAAATAGACACAACACCAAGAAACACTTAAATTATAAGTGAATACATAACAAGAGTAAGACAGAACATCAATAATGAGACGTGTCAAAACCAGGATAAAAGCACAAGGACACATACTGTCAGAGGTAACAAGACATTTAAAGAACATGGTGGTCGAGTGGACTAGGGAGTCACAGATTTAGTGGGACGGATATACAATATATGACACCTATCTTTAGTCCCTCTTTTCAGATGAGAACAAGGCTGAACAGCCATGCTAGCAGCTCTGTGAGCCAGTACTGAGGCACAATGGTGCTTTGACCTACATGCTAACATCAGCATGCTAACATGCACAATGTTAACTTGCTGATGTAATGTTTACCATGTTCACCATCTTAATTTCAGCGGTGGAAGAAGTACTCAAATCTTTTACTTAAGTAAAAGTAGCAATACAGCTCTGTACAAAATACTCTGTTACAAGTAAAAGTCTTAGATTCAAGATTTGACTTAAGTAAAAGTACAAAAGTATTAACAGCAAAATTTTAATTTGTCGACTTAAAGCATCAAAATAAAAGTACTTTTGGGGCAGAATGAGTTATATTATTATATTATTGGAATATTATTACAGATTATAATGTTATAGCCGGTGGAGGTGGAGAATTGAACTATGTTATATGCTGTTGGATAGTTTAATATATAGCACAGTATCATATTTTATAAATTGATCATGTGTTTTGTTTGTAAAATCTTAATCTGTAAAGTAACTAGTAAGTGCAGCTGTCAGGTAAATGTAGTGGAGTAGAAGTATAAGGTAGCATAAAATTAGTAAAAGTAAAAGTACCTCAAAATTGTACTTATGTACAATACATGAGTAAATGCACTTAGTTACTTTCCACCACTTAGCGTGTTAGCATGCTAACATTTGCCAATTAGCACCAGACACAGCTGAGGCTGATGGGAATGTCATTAGTTTTGCAAGTATAAAGTCATATACCAAAGTACTGGACAAATTCAAATTTTGACCTGATGATGGCGCTATGATGAAAAGTCACAGGATCACCAGAGTTAGTACAATTCATCCTGAGGGGAACATAAATGTCTGTTCCAAATTTGATGGCAATACATACAATAGTCTTTGAGATACTTCAGTCAGGACTTGCATGGCTAAAAACAAAAAAAATGAAGAAATACAAGTAAGTGAAGAGGGTGAATATAATTACTTTGTAGATCCATGTAGTATAAAACATGCACATTAAGAATTAACTTCTCTTAGCCTAAAATAAGAACAGAATACCCAAATATAATTTGATTTTTTTCACAAATATTAATGAGCTAACGTCTAACGTCAAGAATACATATATTGTGGAATGGAGGCAGAGCAGCTTAGTGTGTGAAGTGGACTGGACTTTGGCTTCGTATGATTGTCCTTGTTGAGGTAACCACTAAACATATACTGTTTTCCATTAAGTAAAAAATATATTTTGATATATTTTTATTCAGGGTGTGGAAGGGGGTGTTGATAAATCGGGATAAGTTATAAATAAAGTGTCAAAGGACAGTTCAAGAGAGAGTGGGTGGAGGCAGATAACAATACTGGGTTAAAGCAAATTTGGGTGGGGTTGAGTGTATTGCATCCACATACAGTATTGCTTAACTTCACAGGAAAAGAAAGTGAAATTTATAAATGCAATGCTAGAACTACCTGTGGCCTGAGTTTCTATACACGTTAGTTTAAATTCCACAGGTTTCCTTTATTACTATTCAGGCTGCATTCTTAGTAAACAATGTGCTGATGGGAAATTAATGTAAAACAAAAAATATTTAATTTAAACTGAATTTGTGCAGCTAAAGAGAGGTGAAGCATAGCCAGTGTGCAAAAAAAAAAAAAAATCCAGCACATGACTACATTTAAATGTGACAGTTTTCTTAGCTTGTTTGTATTTATTGTTATTGTAATTTTACACAGTTTAGGTTTTAATCTAAAAAATGCTTTGATTTGGTTTAATTAAAAGAAAGAAAAGACATTCAAGGGATCAGCAGTAGTAGGAGTTAGAACAAAAATAAATGAGTTTGAATCGAACACCTCTCATAAATTATCCAGTGGTAAGTCTTTCACATGAAGTAAGGAATGTTGTTGGGCTACTTGCTATAGGGTGGGACAGACAGACAGGTTGAAACAGTTGTCTCACTGCAGAGTCAAAAGTCATTTCCTTATTACACTACATCATAGCAGTTATGGTTTCAAGTGTCTTGTCCAGTCTTGTGTGTGTTTTGTGTGTGATCCTGCTTCCAGCTGTATGGGGTGAGTTTTATTTTGGTGGTTCCCCAGTCCTAAAGTGAAACCCAGTCAATCAGGGGCCACAGTTTCTCTGATTTTACTTCTCAGAGGGACCATTGGCAGTGACACTTGTTTTGAGCTTGTATGTACATATACTGTATGTTTAACTTATAAGAGACAACTGAAAGTTTAGCTGTTAATCTTATCAGTGCATGTTATACTGAAACTCCTTAATTTCTGACCCTCACTTCTCTTCACCATGACCCTGTGTTTCATATGTTGCAGCTGATTATTGCAGCAGCTACTGGGACACGGATGGTTTCTACCATGATACTGAGCAATCGCAATGTGTCACCCAGTACTGCTGTGGAAGCTGTGACAAAAAATACTGCTGCAGCGAAAAGAAATACCGTCTAACTCAAGAAAAACAAGAAGGCTGTCCTGGAAGGTGTGCCCCCAGTTTTGAACCTGTGTGTCTCTCTCTCTCCATGATACAAAGATTTTTAAAAAGACAGTTACAGGATAAGAAACAATACCAGCATTTTTAAGAAATATATTGTTTTAATCATTATACTTCTTAAAATCCAGTGTCTTTTTCCCCCCAGGCCTAGCTATGAGAAAAGCAACATGGCTATGCTTCCAGGAATCATCTTAGGGTCTATTTTCCCCATTATCCTCTGTGTGGGTCTCATCATCTGCTGTGTGGCTACTTGCTGCTTGTTCTACAAGAAGTGTCGAAAAGGACGCAACCAAAGGAACCGAAGTAGGACACATTTTTGGTTACAGTTTATTTGTGCAGGCAACTACAGTCTAAAAAATGTTTATGTACTGTAAGTGCAAGTGATTACAGTTAAAGGAAAAGTTCAAAGTTCGTTTGAAAATACACATATTCGCTCTCTTGCTGAGAGTTAGATGAGAAGATTGATACCACTCTCCATGTATGTTAAACTAAATATGAAGTTACCACCAGGAGCCCGCTAACTTAGCTTAGCACAAAGACTGGAAACGGGGGGAAACAGCTAGCCCGGCTCTCTCCAAAGGTAAATAAATCCGCCTACCAGCACCTCGCCGATAAATTGTCGTTTTATGGGTGTTTATGTGCCAGATATTTCTTGGTCGGGACCAGTTGCCAGGCAACCAGTGGGACCAGTAACATCCTAGAATCTCTGCTGGTTGCCTGGCAACTGGTCCCGACCAAGAAATAGTCTGGCACATTCCGCCCGTAAAACAGTGATTTGTCAACTTTACACTTTTTTTTTTGGGTACATATTATAAACCACATGATACAACGTGTTAATTAGTGAGCTTCTGAGGTGCTGGTAGCCAGATTTTGTTATCTTTGGACAGAGCCAGCCTACTCTCTGCAAGAAAGCAAATAGCGTCCTTTAAACAAAAACCTAATATTTTCTTTTACAATATACATGTAGTGTCCTTGACGTATCAGTGGATAAAATGTTCACAATTAGTTTCAGTCTGTAAACAAATCACAGAATATCGGTAGGCCTATCTTATTTTCAAACCAAACTCAATCTATGACTTTACCTGTAGGTGTGAGAAACACCACCACCATAGTCAACGCATCCCAGCAGCCACTCTCCCCCTCCAGGTATCAGCCGTCCTACCCAGGCTACTGGCTTGTACCTGTCCAACTTGGATATGAAGGCCCGCCCGTCCCGACAGCACCACCACCCTCATACTTGGAAGCTAGTGAGTTATCTTTTTAAATTATTAAATTATTATTATTAAATTTGTCATTGGATATGTTGACAATAACAAAAAATTACACCAGCATTGTAACAGGCCAATCTTAGTTAGAAAAGAATAATTGGGAAAGCAAAACAATTTTTCAGTAACGAAACAAATATTTGTTTTTTGTCTTTTCAGCTGATCCAGCTCACTCTCCAGTTGCATTCAGTCCAGGGCACCCGATGTACCCCTTCCCTGGCCAGCCTAATGCACCACCACCACATCCAGACGCACAGCTGCCCTACAACCCCTCTTATGGCCCAGACCCCTAAACCAGCTTACTACACCAAAACACAACCTGGTTGCACCACCATTCTCATGGGAATGGGAAATGTGTGGGTTACATTGTGTTGATACAGTGGAAACCTCCTTTGCAGGACTTAAATATATCTTGGGAAAGCTACATTTTATGGTAATGTGTCCCTAATTTAAACTAGTAAAACTTATTGCTATATCTTGCTGCTGCTGCTTTTTAATGGGTAAACCTTTATGAATAATAGCTTCAGTTATGGCCATTTGTTTAGCAGTATCCAATATCCACCTTAAGCATGGGCACAACAGTAAAGGCAATATTTATTCTGAAAATTATTTTTCTTTATTTATCAACAATTCAGATTAATTCACATTCCCTGAACAAGTATGACTTGAATTGTAGTGCTCAGTCTTGGTTTATTATTGAACAACTGAGGAGTTTTGGGATTTCCCTCCTGTGAGAGGCACCTTAAACTGTGGTGCGAGCAACTATTAAAAATACTTCTTTTTTAATAAACTCCAGCTGCCACTAGAGGACGCCTCTGCTCCATTTTTATTTTGTATAGAAAAGGGAAACATGGGCTACTTTATGCTGCATGCTGGTGCAACCAAGTCTTGTTATCAAGCATATTGTTTTACATTCAAGACAATAAACCTATGACTCTGTGTTGTCTCATTATGATTAAGCATGCTTCTTGCAGAGATCAAGGAATAAAATCACAGGTGCTGTGTTTTAACCACTTGATGTACAGGATTCATGGTTGGTTTGTCCTGTTTATTTTTTAGGGATGATTAAAGAGGTGGATATACTCTGTAGAGGTCCACCTATAAACTGTAAGTCTGGTGGGTACAATAGAGAAACACTGGGTCATCCTCTGTTGCATTTAATTACTGTAATAAAATTTTAGTTTTTTAAAAACTACAGAGTACTTTCAATGGCTGAATCTGTAGTACCACAGCACTAAAGTAAGCCACATGGGTCTGTTAACAGTAACACTGTCTGTGTTGTGTTACCCACATCATCTCCACAGATGGTGAAGTGCAATTCTTTGCTTTTTCAGTTGTACATTCGTTCAGGGACACTTGGATTATTAAAACTCACTTTTCATCCTGGGGAACATCCTGAGCCCAATTTGGCTTTTGGGGTTGTACTTTAAGAAAGTGGTGCAGTGAGAATAATATGTTGATAATGTCTATGGTGATTATAACTTGTTTATGGTAATTTTGTAATATTTTGCTTGATTATGGAAAAAACTGTGGTGTGAGACTTTTTTTTGTCAAAGCCCCTCATCAGTCATGAACTTGATTGACATCCCTGACTCTCCTGTTGGCTTTGTAGCACCTGTTAGGGCGGGACAACATGTTGTCTGGTATCTGCCAACTCAAGTTCAAGATTCAAGTTCAAGAGTTTTTATTTTCATTATGTTCACACATAACAAAATTTTGTATGAGACTCTCAGCTTTAAAAAGGTACAAGCAAGGCAATAAACTGCAATTAACACCGTCAAGAGCAGAATATAAACACAAGTCAATTATATACACAAACTTTTAAATAGAAATATAAAATAGAAATGTAACCTCTAAACACCTGTGAATAAAAACTAAGCACTGGGATATACCGTATGTACATTGAAGGCACTATGAGATGAAATAGATAAATAGAAAAATAGCAACAGCAGAGTGGATATACACTAGGGTGTAAATGTAAATGTAAATGAAATAAAGTGCGGCAGTGTAAGACAGTCACAGAGTTTGTGGATTCAATGTCCTTTTACAGAGAACTAATGTCTGTGTGAGAGTCGGCGGGGGTGGGGTGGGCGAGTGAGTATGTGGCTGTGGAGGAAGGTTGCATGTGTGTGTGTGACTGCGAGGGAGTGGGGGGTGGAGGGGTGACAGCTTTCACAGCTCTGGGGAAGAAGCTGTTTTTGAGTCTGGTTGTGCTGGTCTTAATGTTTCTGTACCGCTTTCCTGAAGGAAGAGGTACAAACTGTGTTCTACTGTAGGACTGCAAATACAGTGAGACAGTGATCACAACTGCAAATGCATTCACTTATCTTTTACTGATTTCTGGTTTACTTTTCAACTATCCCATAGAAAGCATGGTTTGTAGAACATTTAACACAAGTGCAGACAGAGAGCAGGTTTTAAATAATAGACTTCTGCTCACAATATTCCTAATGTTATTTGTAATGAAGAGAAACCTGTTTCTCTTGTGACGATTAATCAATTAGCCGATTGACAGAAAATGAATTGGCAATTATTTTGATAGCCGTTTCAGTCATTTTTCATGCAGAAACATTTCATGGTTCCAGCTTCACAAATGTGAGGATTTGCTGCTTTTTTAAAATTTTAATTATTTAAATAATTTAAAAATATTTTTAATAATTTTGAGGTTTGGACTGTTGGTTGGACAAAACACGCATTGTGAAGGTGTCACTTTGGGCTCTGGGTAACTGTGACGGCATTTCTTGCTATTTCCAGAATTTTTACAAACCAAACAATCAATCGATTAATCGAGAAAATAATCAGCAGATTCATCGATAATGAAAGTCATATACAAAACAGTTAAAAACACACAAACGTTTTCTGATTATACTTACATACTTTTACTTAAGTGACATTTTCAATGCAGGACTTTTACTTGTAACTTGAGTATTTTTACAGTGTGGTATTAGTTATTTTACTTAAGTAAAGGATCTGAATACTTCCTCCACCACTGGCAGGTCTGAACTTATGATTTGATGCACTGTGTTGAAAAAAATGGTTGTTCGTCTTTTTGCTGTCTCGAGTGAGGAGCTGTTTGTTGCAGCAGTATGTGCTTTTTTATGTGCGTATGTAATGATGACGAACAAGACCAGTGTTTGTTATAAAATCCATAACGTTGTAACTAAATGTTATTACCTACAGTGTGACAAAACCACTGCGCTCAGATTATCCTCTTCCTGTGGGACCATGTGCAGTTCAATAGCCGGAGTGTGTCCGTTTGCACTTAATCCCATAATAACCAGCACCACTCCCTCTTATAGCATCCCGCACTATCCATTAATCAATACAGTAATAGTGCTGACTGTGGCCATCTCAGTCATTGAAGTGACGGGGAGCTATAACAGGAAAAATGACCCCGCCTGTATGTACTGCTCCCTGCATACTGTCTAAAATAAGATCTCTCCTTGAAGTGTGGCTCAGACTGCTAATGAGCACTTCTGTAGGGATGCCAGTGTCATGGATGATGTGGCGGATAATCTTTACAGCCAGCCATCACTACTGTTCTCTTCCTCTCCATCCCTTTCTTCTTCTTCTCTCTTTTCCTTTATTCCATCCTTCCCTCTGACTGTGCTTTGTTCTGTCTGAAGGCATTCTTGTTTGGCCTTCTGCCCGAGCTGCCATTAAGATTTTTCAGCATTTTCTCGACATCCCACACCACATACCACTCCTTTCTTCTTTTTCCTTTTCTTCTGCTCTGTGGAATCCTTCTTGGTATTCACATCTCAAATCGGAGCTGCCCGGCACACGGAGGCCGGACAGGGGTCACAGTATGTTATTGGATATCAAAAATCAACCTTTTGATCAGGTTTTAGATAATTATTCAGGACTCTGCACTGAGCCAGTGAGCTGTGTGTGGGAGCAACTGCTGACCAAAGCACAAACTCCCCAATGCGTGCTCTCGCTCTGGCCAAGATGCTCCAAAGAGATACAGGCAAGCCGAACTTTCCCACATGCTTGGAAACACAAACAGACTTGACAGCATTATTTGTGTTTCTATATTTTTAAATCTCTTCCATTACCAAGAATAAGAGATAAAAAGTTTCCAACATGATTTATATTTTGATATTTTTACATCTTTTCCATTACAAAAGATAAGTGTTGACAAATTCCAGTTAAGGTACAAAAGACTGAACTATTGAGCTTTGTTTTTATGAACCATGCTAGCTGCGTGGCTGCAGGGATAGCAATGTTGAATGGTTGGTTGGTCAACTACTGTGGTCCAGACTGAAATATTTCATCCATTCATCATCAGCTATTGGAAGGATTTCCATTATGTTTGGTACAGACATTCGTGGCCCCCAGAGGATGAATCCGACTGACTTTGGTGATCTTCTGACTTTTATTTTAGAGCCACCAGCAGGTAGACATTTTTAGTTTTTAGTAAAATGTCTCGCTATGGATTTCCATGAAATTTGGTACACACATTCATGTCCCCCTCAGGATGTATTTGTAATCATTTTGGTGATCCCACGATTTGTCATCCAGCGTCATCATCAAGTCAAAATGGCAACTTAGCGTACAGGGAAAGCTCATCAGTTCTTATTTTAATACCATATAGGGGCAGCAGATGGCAGAGAGCATTTGACATGAGAAACTGGTTAATGATGCCAGCCGGATCACATGAGAGGAATTCAGCCTCATCCCTCCAGTAACCTGGTGTGTGTGTAGACATTGATGAAAGCGCCCAGAGACACTAATCTTAGGTCAGTTTTAATCCTCCACAATGTGCAAGTTTTGTTAAGGAACTTTGCTGCCTCTTTGTCAACACTCAAACCCAACTTCGCAGCTGAATTTTCAGGCAATTAAATCACACCAACCAAAATGAGGAAAATGGAGTCTCTCTGCAAAAAAACAAACCATCTAAAATTGAGGATCTACTAATTACAATAACCTATTGGTATGACCAAGTTATATAAAAACTTTATGGAGGAGCTGCTGAGTTCAAAAAGAAATATATTCATCTTGCACTTTTAGCTGCAAGAAAATGTACTACTATAATACTTGATTGGAAATATGTTCTTGTCCAAAATCGCATCAACCCATGTTGTATGATGATGTGTCCTATGTCAAATGGGAGGTTGACATACAAAAACTGCAAGGACAAGCCCTCCCTCAGAAACAAGTATTTCATCTTCTCATGTCGCTGGTGCACAACTGTTGTGTGTGAGGTTTATTGTGTGGAACAGTTGAGGTGACACACTGACAGCTGCACACAGATTGACTCAAGAGAAACAGAAATCAGCTGGTTAAAACAGCAGCTGTGGGTGAGAGGGCATAACTGAGGTGGGCTGGCATTGTGTTGTTTGTCTGAGCTCCTTGTTGGAAAATATATACGGAGAATCATTGGAGTAAAACACTTGGAATTATATCATATCAGTGAATAAATAAAATGACACTTAATGTGCTTTGTTGGAGTCATGACACATCCATTTCTCCCATTCTCTCTTTCCAGAAGAGCTAAAGGTCTGTAATAAAGTTTCCTGGGTCACTGTGCACATTTCGGTCCCTTTTGTCTCCTAGATTGATTCCAGATCGCTGCCACCAGAAGTCACACGTCAGGGCTTTCAAGCTCAGAGTAAAAAAAAAAAAAAACTTTTGATTTTTCATCTGTGTAGCCTTTTAGCTTTCCAGATTGCACCTCAGGTTTTTCCCTTTTATGATCTTTTATGATCTACAAGCACCTGCACCAACTAATGGCCACAGAAAGAGGCAGTTTAGACCGTGTGAAACCGACAGATAAAACAGTCTGCTGTCTTTTCACCCTCTCTCTCTCTATTCAATAGCCTCCAAGTGTCTTGACAACCTTGCCTGGTATTTTGGCAGCAGTCCCTTGAGTGTTGATGTCAGCTGAGAGAGGGGAGGGAGTGTGGTGGAGGGACTGAGGGGAGGGGGGGAGGAGTGAGCGGGCTATTCAAGGCACTTGTCCTCTGTCTCCCTCTGAGCATAGAGGAGGGGGAGGCGCACATGCATTGAGAGAAACACACTCTCTCTCTCACACACACACATATATTAGTAGCGGCCACATTTTCACAGCCTGCTCTTCAGACTGACAGCAGCAAACGGAGTTGAGAGCCAGCACGATAGAGCGAGTGAGGAAAAGAAAGAGGACTGGAAACAAGGGAGGCATCCACAGAGGAGAGGACAGGAGAGGAGACTAGACAGGATTTGCCCCCTTTTTTTCCTCTTTTAGCTGTCTGGGAGCCATTAAAGGAATCTCCCCTGTACTCTTCTTGAACTGAACTTGCTCTGCTAAAGGACCTGCACCCTGCTATGGCAGCCCTGGTGGGACATGGGAACACTGTCTCCCTCTCATCTTGTTCCATCCTCTGGGCTCTGTTGACCCTTTTAAGCCAAGTGCGGGGCTTTAACCTGGATACTACTCACACACTGCATAAGTTGGGAGACCGTGGCACCTTTTTTGGTTTCTCTCTAGCACTTCACCAACAGCTTAACCCAGAGCCTCAGAGCTGGTGAGTGGGAGAATGCGGCACTGGGTTTGCCCTGTGTGTCCTGTGTGGTTTTGACTCTTTGTTGCACCTTACATAGTCAGTTTAAATGTGTGGTATCTTGTGTCTGCACCTGCTCCTCATGCATAATGTTCTCTATACCATGAATAGTCATTTTTAGGGCAGTTAAAAGCAGTAACTTGAGATGTGTAGCTACTACAGTCAGCATTTCTATGCTGCACCAGTCCTTGGATTTGCTAAATCATTGTTACACCCATAACTCGGAACTGGAGGCAGGAGTTTTAGCATGTTTATGTGCGGCATGTACAGCAAGAGCAGCCTGAGCTCTGAGTTAATAGATGATGATTTACAGTAAGAGGAAAGTGGATGAGAGTATGCTTGCTGACTCAGCCGGCAGGCAGTGATTTCTAAAGAAGGGAAAAAAAGGGGTTTTAAGTGATTTTTCAAGAGCAGTTCAGATCTGATGCCGACTTCACACTTAGGTAGTGGAGATACTGATGTGTCCTATAGTGTGTAGGTCTGTGTGTATATGTGTTCATGGATGAGTTGTACGTGTGTGTCTGTATGACCATGTGTGTTCTCTGATCCACTGTTTGCCAGCAGCTGTTTTTGATGTGTCTTTCAGTGTGATTGGGACACTCATGAGCCCTGTTCCCTGCCCTCCAGAAATCATGAATAAATTATAACAACAGGTCTGCCAGTAAATCTTTGTTGAAATATTACTTTCCACCCCTGAATATTACAAACTTAACACTGATATAATATACATCCTTTAGAATAATTTCAAACAGTGAATAAATTTACTACAGGTCCCTGTCTTGGAGCTCCATATTTAACTGTTGGCTCCTCAGTTTACTCGGGCTGGAGTCATCCTGTCGCCTGGTAAGACCAGGGGAATGACATCAGCATTCAGAGACAGTCAGAGCGAGAGTCATGTCACCCCTCTGAAACCTGCTCACTGTCCGGCAGCATTCCTGGAACTTATTTTAATAACTGACGATGAGCTCAAAGTATTTTACCGCTCACTACTGTGGCCCGTTTCACACTGCAGCAGAGGGAAGACTCCTGACAAAATGCCCCTGCTACACCAGTGGAGTTAGTGCCAGGAGGAGACTGTCAATAAACTAAACTGATGTGCTGCACCTACTGGAAGAGAGTGGGATGAATAACGCTGTTGCCAGTATAATGTGACATCACATCCACTGTATGAATAGATGACTTTATAATGATTTCATCCCCGTCACAACACCTACTGTATCTTCATATGACTTGCAGGGCTGTAGCCAGGATTTTAGAAATTCTGAGGTTATGAGGTTTAACAGCGCTACATATATATATATATATATATATATATATATATATATATATATACTCTCTATATATATATATATGTATATATGTAAAGTCCATTTACCATTTACCATGAGTCCCAGTGATTTCATCCGCTCTGTGGACTGTAGGAGTTCAAAACATTTTAAATTGATGTTATTGCACTTTCATAGAGATAAATGTATTATTCAGGTCGCAACACAGCAATTATCTTTCTCTGTCTGAATAATACATTTCCATTAAGCTTCACAATGGTGCCCTGTCTGTGTTATTGCAGTTTAGATTTGGGAGTTTAATTTCCACGTCACTCCCATTATCATCTCTGTTCTTCTGATACACTGTCTTGCCTCAAACTTTTTGTAATTAGATGCTATTGACTCATTTTCTCTTTATATTATGAAGGTTTGGGTTACTGTCGCCTGTGGTCATACTGTGTTACGCTCATTGTGTGTTATGCCACCGGGTTCAATAGTGAAAATGATATTACCGCTTTGATGCTCTGTTCTGTGCTTACTCATGGCTGTATCACACAACCCATAATGTTAAAGTGCTAATAGAAATCAGTTGAGTCATTCTGTCACACTTGTTGCTTATCTGGTTTTGCACAGTTTGTTGGAGGCTCAGGAAAAAACTTTTTCCCTAAGGCATTAGAGAAGTTATATGTATTTCTTCAAAAGCAGGACCATAAAATGCTGGGGCACAGACATTCAGCTTCAGATACAGCTGTCAGGTTTATGGAATGAATGTCTTTTTGTTCAGTTTTACAGTATCTCTTCAGTACAGGCGTATAGCTGCCCCAAACCCTACTGCTCCTTTTCAGTATGGCAGCAAAGGCCAATGCAAAGGTCGACCCATGTGACACAATGATCTCATATTGACTGATGTGCTGTAATGAGATCCTGTTCAGTGACATGTTGGGAGGAAGTAAAAGAATGCCACACTCAGACGGGGATAAGAGCCGCGATCTGGCCTCCCGAACTTCTGTAAACTTTCTACATGATCTGTCTTGGTTGTTGATGACCTGAAGCAGAGGCCCCAAGCTGAACTTAGGGGGTTTCTCCTGCTGCTGCTGCTGATGCCAGACAGAGGATGAGATGAGAGGGTATTTGAGTCTGAGTTATGTGTGCGTCTGCTATTTATACAGCTATGAGAAGAGCTTCCGCTAATAGTTCACTGCCTGGTGAAGACAGGAAGCCCCCAGAGCTTAATCCCACCACTGCCAATCTTCCTGAATTCAGCTACTGCTTGACATTGTAAAACATCTGCCAAACAAAATATAACATGAACTCCACAAAAGCAAAATAACCCAACCTTATGATATGATACATTTTTATTTACATATTTAAAAGACAATAAGTTGTACAGTAAGGGCAAAATGTGGTACTACATGCTGTATGGGTACATGATGGGGACTTAATGCCTTTATTCTTACATTTTCTATTCCCTTTTACAACTTAACAAGCCTAAGAGTCTACAGTCATGCTAGCGGCTCTGTGAAGCTGTACAGCTGCACTTTGACCTAAATGCTAACATTAGCATGCTTACATGCCCACAATGACAGTCCTAACATGCTGATGTTAAGCAGGTATTACCGTGTTTACTATCATTTTCTACTTAGTACAGTTGAGGCTGATGAGGATGTCATTAGTTTAGCAGGTATTTGATCACAAACCAAAGTATTTGACAAATAAATGTTTGTCCAATTAATGTTTGAAATGTTCGCCAAAGTTATTACAATTCATCCAAAGGGGAACATGAATGTGTGTACCAAATTTTCCTGGAAATCCAATAGCTGCTGACACATTTCACTCAGTATCACAAATGTCAACTTCATGGTGGTGCAGAGGAAAAGTCAGGTGATTTCCAAAGTCATTAGGATTCATGTTGAGATGTCTCAGTCTGGACCAAAGTGATGGACCTACTGACAGACCCTCATTGCCATTCCTAGAGCCATGGCGCTAGCATGGCTAATAAAAACACTGCTGCACTGCTGATGGTCTATTCAGGATAAGCTGATTCTACAGACTGCAAGCTTTAATGTCATACATCAGCCCATGACAGCATGATATAGCATGGAGCGTTTTGCATATATAAATGTTTAGCTCAATGCCAAAAGCATGTAAATCATACTGTACCCAACATGTATGCTGGGAAGCGTCGAGCCTTACAGTTTCATGTCATTTCTTTATATTGATCTCTGCCTCATGATTTAATGTAAGGGTCTTTTCTGTTTTAGAGTGCTATGACAAAGGTGGGGGACGGCAGTTCTGCTGATGTAGGTCACAAATCATATGTTATTGTTTCCTGCTGAAGGATCTCTATCTGGCCTTGAAAGACATCTATTGTGCTTATTCTCTATTCTGACCCAATTGTCTTCCTTTTGTGTTTTGAATCATGGCAGTAATTTCATCTTTTTGAACATGCCTTTTATTGGCAAATTAATACATTTTAACAATGTCTTTTTCCCCCCAAACCACATCAGTTTGTTTTTGGGTGCGGCAAAGCCATACATTGACAACATTATTAGACTGATTTATCAGACTGTCAGGCTGTTGATGTCAGTAGACGTGGAGTTGGTGTGTTGCATTGCTGTCATAGGGAAAGTAGAAAGTCTCAGGTTGCAGCGAGGTTCATGTTTACCATGGACTTTGCTTTGGTGCCTTTCTGAGGAGAGATACTCAGTCTCACTGCCAGTGGGGGCCGCAGGTAGCCGATATAATCCCAGACATCTAGTCTGGTGTTCAGTTTCACCGGCTGAGTAAGAATCTAAGACAGCTTTCTGACGCTGAACAAATCCTCTCATTGAACTGGAGGCTTGATTAACACTACTTAAAAAAACAAGAGTGGAGCGTGGAAGGGATTTTTGGATGACCTCCAAAGGTTACCGAGATTGCAAGAGAAGTCAAATGCAGAAGATAAGAACCTCAGCACTGTGCAGGTTTAAGTCATTAGGAGGCAACATTTATTTGTATTAAACCAAAAGTTTGACATTTGAGGAAATATGCTTATTTGCTTTCTTGTTGAGAGTTAGATGAGAACATAGATACCACTCTTTGACATGGCAAGTATGAAGCTATAGCCAGCACTCGGTTAGCTTAGCATAAAGACTGAAAACAGAGGGAAACAGCTAGCCTGGCTCTGCCCAAAGACAACAAAATCCACCTACGTTGTGGTTTTACGGGGGTTATGTGCTGAGCTATTTGTTGGCCAGTCCCAGTAACTTACTTTGTGTACGGATTAAACAAACGTGATACAACATGTTAATTAGAGATGCTGGTAGATGGATTTTGTTACCTTTTGACAGAGCCAGGCTAGCTGTTTCCACCCATTTCCAGTGTGCTAAGCTAAGCCAATCGGCTGCTAGCTGTAGCTTCATATTTAGCTGCAGACGAGAGAGTGGTATCAGTCTTCTCATCTAACTCTCGGCTGAAAGCAAACGTATTTCCCAAAATGTTAAACTTTTCCTTTAAGTCTTTTGTTATAGTTGTTTTTGCCATTTAATTGTAAAAAACAACAATAAGTTTGGCTTTTGCCTCCGTGAGTCAAACACAATATCCTCTGTACCTTCCAGTGCTATATCTTTTGTTTAACACACATATAAATGTGTGTAAATGGGGCCCAGCATAACTTCTTCACACATTCATAACACAATGAAGAATTTCTGGGGGCTAATTTGCATTAAAATAGCCAAATAAAAGCCGCCTTTTCAGCCCCAGCTTAAGAGTTGAGAATGAACCTTCCCCTTTTTCCCTCCCTAATTCAATTCATGATTTTTCACCTGCTCCCTCTCTTTCTCTCTCTTGTTGATAAATCTTCCAGAGGCCACTCATGTGAAAGCCTCGTAAATGCAGGAACTCACCCTGTTGCAGCGCTTATTTATATGAGAGATCAGAAGGAGCAAAGGATATATAGCATGGGCTTTACAGTCTGGCACACACACACACACACACACACACACACACACACACATATACGACTAATGCTCTTTACTAGCTCCCACTTACTTTTTGTCTATTTAGCATTCTCCCATTCCTCCACACTGGGCTGCCCGGGCCTGGACAAAAGCTCGGTGGGAAGCAGCGCGGCCTGGCAGAGAGCTTTCAGGAATATTACTCTGCGGACCACGTGCTCTCTGGAGGGAGAGAGGGACAATCTGCAGAGTCAGGAGGAAACATACAACTTAGATCTGATGGAGGTGCAGAAAAAAAATGCACAGTTTGGCAGCGTAGGAGGAGCAGGAGCTGATTCTGCATCTGCACCTCAGAGATAGCTGGCAGATAAAGTCATGAGAGGTTCAAGTTTTCTGGCATTTTGTTGCATTATCAGTAAACATAATTATCGTCTTTGGTGTTAGTGACTCATGTTTGACTCTGCTATTAGGTTTGCTTTCTCTGTTATGTGATAAAAAACTCAGCGGTTAAAGCATTACCTTGAGTCGACTACAAATATTGTATGATCTGTGTGTGGGGGAGGGGTTGAGGGTCTGATGGGGACAGGAGCTGCAGGGATGAATAAATCATGGACGGCCTCCTCTTTGATTAAATATGTGTGTGCGTGTGTGTGTGTGTGTCCATTTGGAGGCAGTTGTGTTGACTCTGGTAAAGACGCAGTTTAATCAATCAGCTACTGGGAACCGACACAGAACTGAGACCGGAAAGAAGCCATGAAAAGCAGACAGGAACAGGATATTACAAGGGATGTGGAGGCTTTTTGTTTGTATTTATTAAAAGAGATTTGCTGATTGATTACGCAGGAAAGTCTTTGGATACAAACGGTCTAATTACTTGAACATTTTTAACATTCTTTATATAGATGCCATTTGTGCTATCACTATCACTCGCTTATCTTTTCTAATGTCCTCAAACAGTTGAATAGGTCCATGGATGTTACCATGTGCCATCATTGTCTGTATCTTGTGTCCAGTTTAACTGAATTGCTGAATGAACCTGTTGACTAAGACAATGTTTAGAATCTGTCATAAATATAGCTCAAAGTTTTATTTAAGATGCACAAGCTCTTTCTAAGTTGAACATTAGCTTAATTATAACGTGTTTACTAAGTGGGGATTTACGCTTTGCTAAATCAAAACTACTACTGTACTAGTAAAGATTAGTTAATACTTACACCCAGTAAAAGTCAGGCGTATCCGTTGCATACATTGCGTATGCTAACCGAAACGTTAGCTTGATGACCTGTTTCGATTGAAGTAAAAGACTGAGTATGACCTGAAACAGTTGTTTAACAATGATGTAAACTGGGAAGATTTTAAATTACATTTCGCAAAAATAACACAATGAACCTCAGATTGCAAAACATTATGCCAATAACATTAAATGCTAAATGGTAGTCACACTTAATGACTAGCTAAATAGCATCGGTTATTAGCATAATTGTTTATTTTACACTTATTGTAAACTGCATGAACACTACTTCATCTGAAACATATTTCTCCATGTATACACATATAAATAAAACAAATTAATACCTATATTTACATGTATTTGCTGTTAAGTTTAATATATAAAACTGATTTCTGGCAGTTGTTAGCTTGCAATGCAACATCGTCTTTACATTTCTTAAGTTTTAATGGTGCAACTCGATTTGGAAATCACCTGTTTGAAACTAGCAAGTAGTTACAAATAAATTAGGTAGAACTTTAGACACACAAACTTAGTGATGGATTTACAAATAGCTGAGGGAATAACTATGGGGATAAATTGATGGATCGATCCTTGTGATGTTGAAGAATATTTCTCTGCTGATTCCTGAAAAGAAGTAGGTCATTTGGGAAAATCTGAAATACATCATGTTTTGGCTAACAGTCCCCTTATTCAGAGACAGATGATTTATACCAGTTCAGAGCTTTTTTCATCTCAGTAAAGTCAGCATGAAGGGACATTAAGGTGACCCATGAGAAGTACAATAAAGGGAACGCGGTTGTTAACCTGTAAATATGGCTGCCAGTCTTTTGTAATAATGATTATCTTAGTTTTTATCTAGTTGGGGGTGAGACACCAGATTTGTATCTTACTAATATGGAAAGAAAGCCAAACAGGAGTGGACATGACTAGAATGGCAAAGAAGCAATTAGTAGCCTCTCACGTCAATCTTGATTTTGTTATTATGCAGATAATGAATCTCTCTCTTTGTTAGTTAATCTCTTCTCTTTGTTCTCTTTGCCTTTCTGATTTTTTTTCAGTTGTCTGTTTCCTTTACTCCCTCTGTTTCTCCTCTACGTATCTCTTTCTCTCTCTGCGTCTGTGTCTTATCACACATTCACACTCAAAGAACATGATTAGTTTCCTCCAGGACAAGTCAACATGCAGGTCAGGAGACCTGGAAGCTCTAAATTGATCACAGGTGTGACTTATTGAATGTGTTTGTCTGGCTGTGTGATAGACCTGTCCAGGGTGTTTCTCTGCTTTTCACTCCTTGCATGCTTGCTGCTTGTCCCAGCCCAGATGACCTAAGGATGCACATGACCTTAACTACCAGCAAATTTACAGTGTTGCAAATGTCACACTTTAAAGAAAGAAAATAAGATCAGGAAAGAAAGAGCAATTAAAATAGAGGTGGTATATGAGAACCAAATAGAGTAGAGAGATAGATCAATAGATGGATGAGTGGATAAGGGTGGAGAAGAAAAGGAGGAGATAAAAAGGAACAGGGGAATGATGGTGTAGGGGTTGTGTCCTCTTTACACTTTGGACCTGAGGGCCAATCATTACCCCATCTATGTCTGGAAATGGCCGTTCACTTATTGATCAGTAGTGGGGCAGGTGGTGAGCTTATAGGGGTTGTTAAAGATGCATGTGAAGTGAGGATGGGGTTACCATTGTCCTCTAAAAGTGTTTGTGCCCTTCTCCTTCCTGAAATATACTGGTGTCGGATAGAAATTCCAAAGGTTTTTCCTTTTTTTTAATTTTTAAAAAGATCTTATTTAAATTGATATTAAACTGCCCTTGTGATGTCCTTGAACAAATCATTTAAGCAGGAAGTTGAGTCACATCCGTGGGCAGTGAACCACAATATCCCAAAGGGATTTTTGCATGGCCTGGCAGCTGTTTCTGTCCCTCTTTTTGCCCTTTATTGTGCGTTACCCAACCCCTTTTCTCTTCTTCCCAGAGTGGGAGAGAGTTGAGATGTTAAAAACTTGATGATTCACAGCTTGGTCACCTCATTCTCAGCTGTCATTTTCTCATCAGCAACTGAAAGGAGAAACTGGAGTCAGGTGTGAGAGTGGGCATTTTCTGAAACAGGCCCTTTAGCTCGGTTTTATGAGACTGATTGTCACAGTGGACGTTGTTGGACAGCCTGCAGTCAGCGTGTCGATCCATAGTTTACACAGTTGTTGCAGCCTCCTGTTGTCTGCTGTGTATCTGCACATGTGTCTGTGTGAGTTTATGAACAAATATTCAGGTCCATTTGTACACTCATGCCTCTATTAACGTCTGCATGCTTGCACATGTTTTCCTTTGCTTGTGTGTGTGCGTGTGTGTTTGTGTGTCCAGGTCAGAGGTCACAGTCTTGCCTCAGGATAACAGAAGGCCCCTGGCCCCCATGCTGATCCTGTAGAGCCACTGTCTATAGAGCAACAGCCTCACACTGCTCTCCGATGGACAGATGTTAAAGGGTGTGAGCAGGCAGATTGGGAGGGATCAACTGAAATGGTCCTGACACTAAATATTGGAAATGTTTAGGCTGTATGTGATTCAACATTTCACAGACTTTATTAGCCTTCAAAGTCCCACGCCTGGAAAATTCCAGGGAAGGGTTGGGTTTAAACAAAAGTTTGTATCCACTGTTAAACGTTTCAGTTGCTCTTTAAATTGATCTTCATACTAAAATTACAAGAGTGAAAAGGCTTCTGCCCCCTTAAGCATATTGTTTGGATGATGTGCACTCACACTGAGGCCCTTTACAAACTGAGCCTGTGTGGCTGTCATATTAACGTCTGAACTGCTTCCCAGTCTTTTCTCTCTCACATCATCTATCTCTTATTTTTCCCCTCTTTCCAGGGGACTTCAGGAATTCTGTTGGGATTACAAAATACCCTTCTGCATGTGTTTGTGTGTCTTGTTTGACTGTGTATTGGTGTGTTTTCATGTAGGCATGCTGCTATTGCCACGTGAAAACCTTGCATTTCCAATATTTTTTCAGTAACAAAGAAAAGGCAGCCTTGTTTTTACCTTAATGTCAGTGGACTTTAGAGTATATAAAATTGATTTTGAAAAGGTTTGGAGTTGGGAAGCATTCATCCTGCAATCTAAAACATGAAAATGAACTAAATGGGATTTTACAAGCTGCAAGTGCAAGTATGTGAGGACAGGCTGAACACTGCTGGACTTAATCATGTTTTAAGGTTGTCAGTCATTCAAAAAGATGAGATGGACCAACACTCTTGGGCATAGCTCTTCTTCTTTTTGCACTGTTTTCTTGATATTTAGAGAAAGAACGCTGGTCTTAATATTGGTTACATGTGTGATCTATTGTTGTCCAGTCTTTCTCTCATTCTCGCTGCCTGTATGGGAAGCTGTACGCAGGGATGTGAGTGGGGGAGGAGTGAAGGAGGATGGGATTGTGTGTGTGTGTGTGTGTATGTGTGTATGGGGTTTGGATGGGGGAGGGGTGGACAGGATCGTGGAGAGAATGAGTGTTGGGGTCACTGCACATGCACCCCTCAATGAACACATGGGTATGAGTGTAGTGTAATGAAGGTCTAGTGTGTGACTGTCGTGTCTGTGATGATTAGCTGGAAAAACCGGGATGATTTTCATGAGAGTGGAGGGTGGGGTTATAAATCACTCCCCAATAAGCAGAATCATGTGCATTTCAGGGGTTTTGGCATTGTGTTGTAATACACTTTTATTGTTTCGGTGACAGAAGCTAATAAATTTATCCTGGACCATGTATACCATATTCACGATCCCTAGATTCAATCAAAACCACACACATGCAAAATACAGGATACCTTGCTTCAAAAAGCTTTCACGTGCTTCGTTGGGTCCAAAATCAGTGTTGCACACAGTAGCTGAACTTTTGTTTTTGACCATCAAGACAAATAATGAATCATAATAATGACAATATTACTTTTTTTCACCAGGAAAAAGATTCACTGAAATTATAGCCAAGTGTCCTCGCCAAGATAGCAGCACCACATAGAAAATAAACTATAGAGGTTTACATGTGGGATATCCAAAGTAAGAAACGATAAAAAAAAGACATGCACATCCCAGTGCCCAATAGGATGGGTGCTGGATCAAAAAAATATCTAGCAAAGTTGAAACAGATAGATCCGCACACCATGTAGCTCGTGTTTAACCGTTGTACTTTGTACTCAGTAGCAAATGTTAGCATGCAACCGCGCTAAACTAAGATGGTGTACATGGTAGACATTATACCTGCTTAACATGAGCATGTTAGCGTTGTCATTGTAAGCATGTTAGCATGAAGATGTTAGCATTTAGCTCAAAGTGCTGCTGTGTCTAAGTACAGCCTCACAGAGCTGTTAGCATGGCTGCATGGGGGGGTCGCTGATGCAGGCGGGGCCCAGGTGCATCATCTAATCTTTGTATACAACCTGGCAATGTAAATTACACACACACACACACACACACATTCACACTTCAGTTATGCTGGTGCTGGCTCTGTGGCGTCCGGCTTTATGTGGGTATTTCACTAGACACCGTCACTGTCACGCTCAACACCCTGATATCTCCTCCAGGCTCAGTGTGCAGCAGCAACAACATACTCACAACCACTCATATTACACACACACACACACGCACACACACTCCATGTCAAATGTGGGTTTACTGAAAGATGAGCTTGGCAATGGAGATCATGATCATACTGTCTGACTCAGTCCTGAACAATGAAGTGAGCTAAGAAGTGGGTAAAGGGCAAACAAATGAAAGCGTTACTCAGCCATGACATTTTATCTGTGTCAAATCTGAGACATGTGTGCCTGTCTGTAAGTTGGGCATTATTCAACTCTCAGCTTTAATCTTTTAACTTCGTACAAAGACATTCACACATAAAATGTTCAGGGCTGTGACGATTGTTGAGGACACCCAGACAACGTGTCATTGATTTCTGAAATCTATTTCTAAATGACTACATTTTTCACACAAAGATGCTTTTCATTTTAGGGAAAGATCAAGAGGAATGAGGGAATGAATGCTCTTGAATAGGGCAAACAACTAACGATTATTTTCACTATTTTTTTTAATCAATTGATTAATTGTTTGGCCTAAAATGTTAGAAAAGACTGAAAAATGTCCATCTAAATTTCGGAAAGCCCAGGGTGACATCTTCAAATGTCTTGTTTTGTCCAACCAATAGTCCAAAACCCAAAAATCAAATATGAGCAAATCATGATAATAATAACCAATAATGAGAAGCTGGAGCAAGTGAATGTTTGGCATTTTTGCTCGAAAACTTATTGAAATGATCAACCAATTATGAAAATAGTGGAGAGTAGGATTGTATAATCAGCTAATTGTTTCAGGTCTAGTCTGAAATATTTTCTCACATTTGAGACTATGGATGCAGAGTATTGTGCTAGTAAAAAGTATTAAAACTATTAGTATTATTAGTAATTCATGCTAAATTAAATTAAACTTCCCTCACACTATCTCAACCAGTATCCTCACTCTCTTCCCCCATTCATTTATTCTTTAAGTGCTGGTTGCATAACTCATCTTAAATGAAAATTAAGTATGTACCATTTACATTAACTGAAGTTGGATAAATACCAATAGGTATTTATCAACTATCCACTGTATATCCAATTTCTAATTTCTAATATTATGACGGTTTTGGTGAAAGATGGCCCCAAATTGTTTTTGTTTCATCGCTGGATATACCTTTATGTCCTCTGAGGTGTTTTCTCACTAAAGAATCATTTGAATCTGTCAATGTTGGCTGAATACTATGTTTAGCCACATGGACAGGTTGGGAGCCATCCAACTCTCTCCTCCAAATACTGGCGGTCTAACAGCTTAACAGACCTCCCACCTTACACCCTGACACCTGTCTGTGTATCTGCACATGTGTGGGAGGAACGAGAGATATCACCTTTAACTCTTAAACATAAACCAGAGCTCCCTGGAATGTTGAGCTGTAAGAAGGATCAGATCTTATCAGGGTTTGTTTTAGTGATGTGCTCTTCCTCTTTATCAGATCCCTTTTGTTTAACATGTGTTTGCGTAACACTGTTTGGTCGTGTTTCTCATGTGGACCACCAGTGATGTATTAGCAGTCATTATTTCACATGAGATGTCTTGACTTTGGCTGTTTGGGGTTCTCACTCATTAAGGTGAGGGGGAAGCATTCCTGAGGCATGCACCGCTTCACCTCAACAGAAGCAGTTGTCAGGAAAGAAAAGGCAGCAGTAGAAAATAGAAAGTAGAGCTGTCTGGCAGTCTGAGTGGTATCAGACGAAGTTTTTGTGATGGCTAAGATGAAAGTGAGGACAAAAGTGTTTTTTTTTTACACTGGAAGAAAAGATGTTGAGTGAGGGTGGCAACTATAGTCATGGTGTAAAATGAGTAAGATGTTGTGATGTGCAGCTGTCTGTTCCACCATGTCTGACTCTTCCCTTTCCCGTCACCTTCAAACTATCTTTTCGCCATGGTTACTTCTCTGTGACTAGTGGCCCCATGACGCTGTAAAGGTCTTCACCCTTCAGGAAAAAAAACTGTTGGACCTTGCTATTCTAAGATCCTAACTGCTAGTGGTAAGATCAGTGCTGTGCTGCTAACACACTAAACCCTGCGCAACGCAATGCTTACAGTTAGCACTAGCCCCATATGTAACTGTGGCACTTTGTACGTTTCTCCTTGATTCACTCACATAGCATTTCCTTTCTTTTTTAGTTGTTATGCAGCTGCAGGGTTACATACAAAAGGTAAAATCCAAGCCACAGTAGATCAAAGCAAATAAGTGCCTCAACACAGTTCCACTTTCCACCTAACACAAGTACCACCATTCTTGCAGGTGCATGATTTATTTTCATGATCACAGAAATGCCTACAGTCTGCCAGGAATGGCTGCTGCCCCGGCACACTGAAAGAGCAGAGCAGAACGGCACATACTTTGAAAATATTGGATTTAAATGTTAGTTTCACCCCGAGTAAACAATTTATTACTGCAGGCAGACAGTAGACACGTAAAAACATAAAAACCTCTGAAGATGTAACCTGTTGCTGGATGAGAGGTAAATAGTACAGTTTTGTGTAGGGAACACTATGTCACACAAATCACAGAGTAATGTACGGAGTGCTGAGGTGACAAATGGGACTACAATACCATAATAGCATGTTAACAAACATGCACGTATCATTTTGGTCATCCGTGTATAAGGCATCTCATATCTCTGACAATCTTGGACAAGTGAAAAGTTTGACAAGCTGGTGGACATGCTAACATTAGCGTTAGATGAAAATTCAAGTGATCACCGAGTCCTGTGGGGACTACAGTTACAACAATACATCAGTTCAGTAGTGAGATATTTTAGAGTGGACCAAAGACTTTACCTGACTGACTAACCAACATAGTTTTCCCCAGGGCCACGCTGCTAGCGGCTAATAACGACATGTACATGTACAATGTGCTGTATCAATCAACAATCTCAATTATCCAGAGTAAATTAGTATGATGAGATTCTGTGCAGCCAACACTCTTGTTATGGCTGGTTGATGAGTGTCTGTGACCACTCAGACATCTTCTTCTCTGTCTGTTTGTCTGTGCATGGTTCGTGCAGTGCTATCAGCTTGCTACACTGTATTTATAGGCAAAATACTTCCCAGCCACAGAGATAGCTCTAATTTAAGTGTGTACATAACAAGGTAGATATGAGGGGGGCTGGTGATGGGAACTTTTCACACAGGCATTGCAGCTAGTTGTTGGTTAGACATTTGAGCCAAGCATTTTCTTTGCCAGCATCACTGTTATAATTATATGTAAGCAGCAGGCACATTCTAACTGCTAATTTAATTTGATCCCTCTCACTTTTGTTTTCTTCCCGTCTTACAATCTGCTCTTTATTCTCACGTCTCTCTCCTCTGCCTCTGTTTCCCCATGTCTCGCTTCCATGCATATGCCATGGCTGACGGTGCTGGGTGGAATGTGGCTCAGCGTTCGGTTTTTAAATAGCATCCTAGCCTGAATCAGCCACTCCTAATAAGGCAGAGGGCAGTGACACTGGCCCCAAAATATCAGCAACCACCTCACTGAGAATAAAACGTTTCCTTGCCTTGGTAGTGAAGGGTGATTCCTGATAGCTACAGTGTGTTAGTACATACAAGATACAGTACATGCAGACTCCAGAGAGCTGTTTTGAATCAAATTAAAGTCAAGATAACATGACAGCATGTTTAACTGTAGGTGGTCTCAGCAGGATTTGAACAGTCTTGCTTGAGCTGCAGGTGTTTGTACTTAACAGTAATGGTGGCTTAGGTCAGCTGAGGCTATTGTGTGAAATGTGCCACCGGTCCCGTGTGAAATAATATGAGAACAGGTGATTTAAAATGACCCTGCCACCAGAAACAGCAGTTCATGTGTGGTTGGCAACTCAAATCTACAGTCACATTATGCAAAGTTCTTCAATAGCGTGTAGAGTTACATTGTAAGTAGTAGAACGAAGACTCATAAAAGCTGTTTAGTTTCAATCTTTGCAATCAATCTTTGACTCCAGGTTTTCCAATTAAATGTCAGTGATGTTCCCTCAGGATCCTTGTGGGGGCACCGCAGGCAGCAGGACAGGGCCTGTTGCAGGGCAGTCGGCCGGGAGCCTTGTTCAGGTGTCCAATCACACCAGAGGAGTACGACTGTGAGAGGGTGGACATTGATGGAGACGGTGAGTGTAGTAGGGACGAAATTATGTCCAAATGATTAATTAATTAATTAAGAAAATAATCGGCAGATTAATGGATAATGAAAATGAATTGTTTGTTGCAGCCCTAGTTTGTAGTCAGCAGAGCTTCCTTTAGACACTCCTCTTTTCTTTTATAAAGAATAATAATAATAATATATAATATTATATAATAATATTATATATATTATAATATAATATAAAATATTATAACAGACTACACCATCAGAATAAGCCTTTCTAGATTCATTCGGTAGATTCATAGGTTGACTAATTGATCGCGAATGCTCTTATACCTTTGCATTAAAAAGCTTCTAACTAATGTTGGCATTAAAATTTACTTACTCTAAAAGTTACTTATACTTGGTAATTTAAATTGCATTGGCGAAAACTATAATTTGAAATTGAATAACTCCATTGAATTACAAAGTGCTGTTTGTTTACTGTGGCTCAGATCCTAATTGGTTTACAATATGGAAACCGTTATAGTTGGCATTTCCTTCTGTGTTTTCCCTCAGTGAGACTGGACAGAGAGAGCAAAGACAACCAGTGGCTGGGAGTCACTGTCAAGAGTCAGGGGATTGGAGGGAAGGTGGTGGTAAGTAAAGACCACATCCTATAAACACATCAGCACAGGAAGCTGCAGGAAGGTCTGTCTTGTGTTTAAAGTAAAAATGTTGTTCTGCTTCTGACCCAGTGATTTATGAACGTAGAAGGCACATTTTCAGCTTTGGTGCATCTGTTAAGTTGTATTAACTTTTAGACCTTTATGTGTGAGCATGAAGACTAGTTTTTCAGTCAACAGTATAGAGTATCATACTGTTTAAAAGTCAAAGGCCAACTGATATTCAAGATACCCTTAAAAAGAATGACTTATCTTAACAAGCACAGTAAATGATAAAAATGAATGCTCTAATGCCATTTCCTGTTCCTCACCAGACCTGTGCTCACCTGTATGAGCTCAGGCAACGTGTCAGTCAACCTTCAGAGACCCGTGACCCCATTGGACGCTGCTACGTCCTGAGTGAGGACCTGATAGAGCGAGATGACCTGGACGGAGGGGAGTGGAAGTTCTGCGAGGGCCGCCCGCAGGGACACGAGCAGTTTGGCTTCTGTCAGCAGGGCCTGTCCGTCAGTTTCACCCCTGACAACAACTTCATTCTGTTTGGGGCTCCGGGAACATACAACTGGAAAGGTAAGGTGTCTGATTGACCTGCAGAAAGATGGATCACAGAAACAAGGCCGTGAAAAGGCAGTTACACAGACATGTTACTTCCTATGGAGAGATTTTTTTTACCATTGTCATGTTGCAGTTTTAAAGCTGCTTTAATTGTTTTTAGGGCACTAGGTGGCAGCAACAAGGTTTTTTTTATCCGAATTGAGGGTCTTTGGACAGAGGGTGTTTTATGTTTTACAAACTTTAAGGCAGTCTGAGGAAAATCTGTGTGGTGTGGTTTTGGGTTGTATTAATGAAACTGACTTGACTTGACCCCCACTATGCCTTCACCTTCTAAAGAAATTATGAGTAAATTGTTAGCAAACAACTGCATCCAGGAAAAGAAATGTTAGTAGGGAAATGTTTTTAAATTAAATTCCCTAGTTTGTCCTGATTACTCCCCTTTTACCTTTATGAGTGCTGCATCATTACAATGTGTAAAATGTTAATTTCTCTTGGATTTAAGGACGATGTCCATTTTTGAGTACTGTGGCAATTTACAGTGTATATAAAACAACATATTAGATGAAATACTGTTGCAGCTAATGTGAGCTAGAGAAGAGAGCCAGTCCATGTAAACTGTCTAATTAAAACATCACTATTAACAGGGCAATACTGTTTTAAAAAATTTTTAAAAATCTAATTGATTTATAAACCAATCTAGTGATTGGACACAGAAATTATGCAGAGCAGCGGTGTGCAGTTAATCAAAGTAAGCGCTGAGATTGATCTGGTGCAGTAGTCATTTACTGGTTTATTTTGTATTGTCATAGTCTGCCACATGAGATCAATGCTGTGCTTTACTGCATAATCTTAATTTATACAATTCACATTCTAAAACACTGAAATATAAGTCTACATTTTGTCTGGTAGATGCGTTGATGTTTATGATTTTACTGAATGTTATTTTATAAAGCCTGGTGTATGTTTCCACTGTGTCCACCACACAGAACGTGTATTTAGATGGATAGAAAGTGTGATTAAGTGTGTGTGTGTGTGTGTGTATATGTCGGCCTGTCCCAAATTCACACTACAGACAAATTCTAAGCAGGTTTTGAGTTTGTAGTGTGTTCACAGTGCAAAAGTGACAAAATGAAGTAGAGTCAAACCAGAGAGTAGAGAAACTAAATAAGGTCAATTTTTGAGTGTGCTGTTGATGGAGTGGTGGTGAGACGGCTATAGAAAAATCTTGTAAAACAACAAAACAAGTATTAAATCTTAAGAAAAACACCTCACCACACCATCTATTTGTGAAATTTAATTTTGCATTGTCTTTGCAAAGTCACAGTTTGATTGACGTCCAAAGTTACATGTGTATTGTGTCACTTCCTGTTAGTATTAAATGGTAAAGTATGTCTTTTTTTTTGCATACTAACTACTAAAACATTATTGTGGTGATTAGTATGTAGTACATACTGTACACACTTAGTAAGTACTTAGTTCAGATTTGGGACATGCTATGTGTGCATGTATACAACAAATGAGTATTTGTATTCTGATGTCTGCTGTGTGTGAAAGTGTGTTTTCTTTGTACTTTGCTGTGTGGCCTCACCTGTTTCCCTTCCAGGTGAGATGCGCGTCCAGCTCCTAAACCAGACTCTGCTTGACCTCGGTTACTATGACGACGGACCCTACGAGGTGGCAGATCAGAAACAACTTAATGCCCAGCTCATCCCTGTGCCCTACCACAGTTACCTGGGTAGGAGTCGCCCTCCCTGCTCACTGCTGCCTGTGCACAGGAGAGAAAGAGAGGGCCGGGGGAGGGCGACACCAGGGCTCGGACTGTACCCCAACATGGCTGCTGTAACCACAAGAGCTAGTAACAGTAGCAACTGCCAAACTGCCTCTAACTGGTTAGTCCCTGTGGATTATTTCTGGATGAGCCTATCTGTGTGTGACTCACAAAGCCCTGACTGTGACTCCACCTCACTTTCCCATGTGAATGTGGGTGGACATTTGAAAAATGCCCAGAGCTTATTGCGGCCTGACATGAATTCTTAAGATGCCAGTATTTACTAAAGTTTGGAACTTCTCCCCTTCTTGGGGGCAAACAAGGGAAATATTTACCAGAAAAATCCACCCAACAACAATGACGTTATCCTCATTCCAGCCAACGCCCTCTTCTAAAAACAAAGTAGAGGACAACATGTCAAAACTGAGGGTGGTGTACAACCAGTCAGGGTACAGTCTGAGCCTGAAACGTCGTCTCTCCACCAGGTACCCAGCGGTCTTGCAGGAAAAAACCACTGCGGCACCACAAAGACAAATCAATCAATCAATCACAGCTTGTCTCACCTGCACCTCCCTCTCCCCTTTTTCCTCTCTTTTCACTCCCCCCCCCACCATTTCACCACCCCATCACACCCCTCCATCACTCCTCCCTCTGTCTCTCTCTCTCTTTCTGTCTTTATTTTCTTGTCTTGGGCCATAGGGCTCTTGTTCATGGCTAGCCCCGTTGAAGATGCACTGCTGTACAAAACTCTGGAGCCCTCCAGCCGGCCCACATCGTTTGAGGATGTAGCTCATAATAGCTACTTAGGTTTGTAGGCGTGAGGTGTTTTTGTTTGGACCGGACTGGGCTTGTAGTGGAACTAGTCCCACCCTCTTCTCTGCCTTCATCTTAATCCTTTCTGCTAATTCCACCTGGTGTCTACGTATATAGATTTTTAGTGTGTAATCTATGTACTTTGTGGGACCGTATCACCTTTACTGTTATAAAGAGACAGCCATCCAAAACTGAAAAAGTTCTGTAAAACTATGATTTAATTTAATTTAATTTAATTTAATTTAATTTTTTGGTATGAATATTTTTCACTTTCTGTTACTAGCATGCTGATTTGACAATAGCAAGGAGATGGTTGTCTCTTTGAGTAGCAGCAGGGTGTTTGTCTGTTCTGTCTGTAGATATCTGTCGTCTGTAGTGTGTTGAGTCAGTCTGTCAGTCTGCATGTGTGTGTCGGTATGAAGCTTTCCAGGTGGTGGTGGTTTTCTCGTCAGTTGCCATAGTTTGACTAAATAGTTTTACTGATAAAAAGGTTTAACTAACAAACAAGACTAAAGACTACAGCCATGCTAGCAGCTCTGTTAGACTGAACTTAGGCACAGCAGTGCTTTTAGCTAAATGCTAACATCAGCATGCTAACATGCTCACAATGACAATGCTAACATGCTGATGTTTTAGCAGGTATAATGTTTAGTATGTCTTCACGATCTTGGGTTTGTGTGTTAGCATGCTAACATTTGTTAATTAGCACTAAACACAAAGTACAGCTGAGGCTGATGGGAGTGTCATTAGTTTTGCAGGTATTTGATTGGACACATTAAATGTTTGACCTGACTGTGGCGCCAGAGGAAAAGTCAGAGGATCACCTCTGTCATTAGGACACATCATCTGGGAACCATGAATGTCTGTATGATATTGTGTTCCGACCCATCTCGTAGATGTAGAGATATTTCACTGGATCAATGAAAACTTTGACCTGCTGGTGGCGCTAGAGGAAAAGGCTGGAGATCACCAATGTCAATAGGATTTATCCTCTTGGGACCATAAATGTCTTTGCAAAATTTCATGGGCAATCCATCAAGTAGTTGTTGAGATATTTTAGTCTGGACCAAAGTGGTGGACTGATGGACTAGTTTGTTTTCTTGTAGAGGAGCTTTGTTTTGAATTTGTTGGTATTTAGTGTCCATGTGTAACGAACGACCCATCGTCTTCTTAACAGGACCAATTTATTGTTATTGTGGGGTTCCAGTTATTACTTTTCTCTAAGTGTGTGGATCAGCCGTAAATCTCTTTATTCACATACCTCCAAGCCTGCTTACCCTCCTGCTCTCCATATTGAGCCGTCTCCTTGACAACACTAATTCCCACATGACCTTTTAGACTTCATTTATTACTCACATGCTTCCATTGATCCTAACCAGATGATATGCCACACCTATGCATGCTTACTAAAATGGTAGAGACATATTTTTTCCCAACTATCACTGAATCCAGAAATGTCACTGGATTCTCGTTGTTTCCTATATTATGGTAACATACTTAAATTACATTCCTAGGAGCAGTCTCTTGCTGAATAAAAGCATACAACCTTTTTACCATCAAGGCCAAATCATTCCTGTTATCAAAGCCAGGTTTTCTGTTCCATTGCACAATGAAATGCAGTTGTCACCCCTCCATGCTACACACACAGAAAATGTATAAACAGATCAAATATTTTAATAGATTAAAATGACAAAATAGGCAATACAAAGTAGAATATAAAAAGTAGCACTGAGGGAAGAAATTAAAGTTATATTTACAATGAAGATATGCAGCTATGTATATATACAGTATAACCATATGGACACATAAAATATGTACAATATGTGCAGTGTCAGTGTAATATGCAAAGAGGGTAGCAGTGGGAATGAGTGTAGTTTCAGGGACCCTTTAAAAACCTTTTGCTGCTTTAAGCTTCCATTCCCCATTTAGTTTAATAGAGACGACCTTGTAGCGAGCCTGTGTGTTAAAAGCCACCCTGTGTAGAAAAAGTAGCACCTTTGTCTCCATCCGTTGGTTTTTACAGGACCTGCGATTCAGACTGTTGCATTCCACACCTGCCACCCTGGAGCTGCCCACTGTTTGTCTCTGTTGTTGTCTCCCTCTGCATGTTTACTCAGGTCTAACAAATGCCCCCCCACCCCCCATGTCCTCATAGGTTTTCACACCATCTGCATGTTTTTAAACTGGTGAAGCAAATGCATGTGGTTGCTTCTGTTCGGGTGAAACGTTTGATATGATGTGCTATTTTTCACAGCTTGATAAGAAAATTTCAACACAATCTTGTTATGAAGCAAACACACACACACACCTCCCCCTTCCACTTGTTCACTCCTTTGCTCTACCCGATTTGTATGCATCCTCACATTCCTTTACACACACAGACACACACAGATGAAGACGTACACACTCACACAAAAGGGGAGTTGCTTTAGGTTATAAATCTGATTACCATCCACCCACTATGTTTACACACTGCCTTCGCTTGAGGCAGCTGATACAGAGCAGCGGCATCATGAATCTCATGAGACATTAGGCGAAGACCCATACATCTCCCTCTGTTAACGTCACAAACAGCCCCTTTTTTTGCTCTTACCAGTGGACACACAACCATTCACCAGCCTCCAGCAGCCTTCCACAAGCAAACACAGCGCACAGGACATTTACATCCATCATGAGTTTGGCATAAAATCAATAGTCACTTAAGGCACACATTTCATTAGTAAGAAGATGAGCAGAACATGCTACACTGAGAGGAGATGAACCTCTGAACCCCACAGTCAATACTAACCCCCTGACTCTTTTCTCCTCCTGCCTCTCGTCTTCTTCTTCTTCTTCTTCTTCCAGGGTTTTCTGTGGACTCGGCCATGGGGATAATGAGCCTCGGGGAGCTGACCTTCGTGGCGGGTGCACCTCGGGCCAAACACACAGGGGCAGTGGTGCTGCTGAGGAAAGACAACGTGTACCGGCTGGTGCCGCAGCACATCTTCTGGGGGGAGGAGCTGGCGTCCTCATTTGGGTACTCGGTAGCCACGACAGATCTAAACAGGGACGGGTGAGGAAATGCTGCATGAGAAGTCAGTCTGAATGATCATCACAACATAGATACGGGGGACCAGTGGTGGAAGAAGTATTCCGATCATTTACACATTGAAGTAAAAGTAGAAATACCACAATATAAAAATACTCAATTACAAGTAAAAGTCCTGCATTTACAATTTTACTTAAGTAAAAGTGTTTTCAGAAAAATGTACTGAAAGTGTCAAAAGTAAAAGTGTTCGTTAGGCACAACGAGCCCTGTCAATGTTATATTTCTATATTACTGGAGAATTATTATGGGTGAATTAACATTTTACAGTACTTTACTGTGGCTGGTTGAGGTGGAGCTAATTCATTGCTTCATATAATTTTGGGTGGTTTAATCTATGACAGTGCATCATATTTTATAAGTTGATCATAAAAATGGATAGTAAGCTCTAGTGACTCTCAAAACTCAATTCAATGCTTTATAAAAAAAATGTATTATATATTTTTAATTCTCTGTCTCTGTTTCCGTCGCTAGCTGGACAGATCTGATTGTTGGAGCTCCTAATTTCTTTGACCGTAAGGCAGAGATTGGTGGAGCTGTCTATGTGTACCTCAACCCCTTCGGTCACTGGGACGATCAGGCTCGGCCCATCCGTCTCAACGGGACCTACGACTCCATGTTTGGAATGACGGTCAGCAACATCGGAGATCTGGACCAGGACGGATACGGAGGTCAGAATGATGGTTTTTCACACAGTTCATCACTGCCTGGCAAAGCCATGATCTCATACGCTGATAAAAACACTGTAGTTGACCAAGTTCAGTTCAGCTTGATATTAAGTATAAAATAATATATAATAATTACTAAGTCAAGACTTTCAGATATTACTGTAAAAACACACCAAAGTTACTGCTGTTATTGTCGTGGGTTACTTTGACTCAGTTTCACTTATAATATAATAATGGAAAGGGACAGATTCTGTTCAATTTCTGCTGTTTTTGTTTAAAATGTATGGGGATTTATATGGTTTTAATCAAGTTAACAGTAATGAAATTTTACTACATCACTATTTGAGCAGTAACATGTTTCCCACTTGTCCTTTTCATACTGTGGTTTCTGTTTTAAACTATTTAAATGTAATAATGTAATCCAATGTTTGTTTCTAATAATGTACAGTTAAAACGGTTTTTAATCTATTCCGTATGTGTTCAGATATCGCTGTGGGGGCACCATTTGATGGAGATGGCAAAGTTTTCATCTACAGAGGCTCAGATGCTGGAATTGAAACAAAACCTGCTCAGGTGAGGCATAAGTTTCAGGAATTAGCGAACAGAAGGAAGGAAAGATGAAAGGAAGAATAACACTGAATAGACCAAAGGAAAGGAAGAATACAAGAGTGACTGTCTGGATGAATGATGACTGATCAGTGTTTCTTATCCTATCAGGTGCTGGATGGCCGTGACTTTGATGTGAGACGTTTTGGATACTCCATCTCAGGCGGTTTGGATATTGATAATAACCAGTACCCAGATATTGCAGTGGGCTCTCTTAATAATTCAGTGGTTCTCTTCAGGTGAGTATAGATTTATTTAAAAACTCAAACCCAATTTGATAAACATGTGCATTTGACAGGAAACATAAAGGCCCAATTTTCTAGCTCTGTAACTCTAAATTAAATTTGTATTGTTTTATTGGATCAAATTCAAAATCTGAGCAGACATAAAAGACACACATGAAATTGAAGTTTTATCATAAATCTTGTATTTTTACAATCCATTTTTCATGATTTAGTCATGATTTCTTCTGCCTAACACATCTCTTTGTGTTTCTGTGTGTTCCCAAGGTCTCGCCCAGTCATTCATGTGATCAGAGAAATATCTATCGACCCTCAATACATTGATCTGGAGCAGTACAACTGCAAGGGCAGAGAAGGAGTCTGGTGAGAACTGAAGGATTACTGAGCTAAACCCACATTTAAAAAACAAACCAGTTGCTGATGTGTTTTTCTCTATTATTATCTTTTTGTATCATCTCAATCTATAATACTGTTATAGTTGTAAAAACCGTGACACAGATCATGTTTTTCACTCTCCACCGTCTTTGCCTTTTTTAGCGTGGAGGTCAAGGCCTGCTTCACCTTCACAGCCCACCCAGAACACTACTCGCCACACATTAGTAAGTCACTCCCATTTTTGTTCTTCTCTCATGTGGAACTTCAGATCACCCCCTTAGTGACAGGAGTCATTTCTATTTACAGTGGAAAGTAACCTTATCTGTGGCGTAACATTAGACTTTATTTTGATTAAATCACAGCTGTGTAATACTGTATTCCCTTAGATGGGGGTTTCATATGTTCTCCCCCTGGTGGGCTCTTTAAGTGCTCTCTGTGTGTGTTCTGACATTTCTCTTCTTCAATCCCTCCGTCTCTCTTCATGCATCGCCCCCGTTTTTACTCCCTTCAAGCCCTGGTGGTGCACTTTGAAGCCGACACCGAGCGCAGGAAGTTGGGCCTCCCGCACCGCGTTAACTTCCTGGGCCGCAGTTCCCTGGAGCCGGAGTACACTCAGACAGAAGAAGTGGAGCTGCATCGGCAGCGTCACCCTGTGTGCACCACGGCTGTCTTCCAGCTCCATGTCAGTAACTTAGATCAGAAACATCAACTGTAGTTTCTTAATGTGGTGTTAAAATCATAAAGTGTCTTTTGGTTCAGTTTGAGGTATTTGTAAACAATAATTGGTGGCTCTTGGTCTTGGTTTTTGTCTTTTATTTTCCTCCGGCAAGAAAAAAATGGATGGAAATAATAATACTTGATTAATAATAAAGATATATCGTGCTTTTTGACAATATACCCTTTATAGAGTTTCAGGGCATTAAACAGTTTACTTTTCATTCAATATTTTGACACATTTGAGTCAAAAGGCTGCAAAAATCCAAAATCCTCACTCTTATGCACCTTAAACAAACTCTTTAATCAAATCTTTTGTTGTCCATTAATCTATTTTATAATCTCTGTCCATGCAGGAGAGCATCCGTGACAAACTGCGTCCCATCTCACTGGCGATAACCCACACTATCAAGCCTGTGCCACCACGCAGACACTCAGGTGCCAAGAGGCTGGAGAAGCTGGCGCCTGTGCTGAGTGTTTCCCCCTCTAATACACTGCACTCTGAGGTCTGTAACAAAAAGGAAGCACAAGTATTTTATGGTCGGGATTCATTTTAACGGGCCATACTTGCCCGCAGATTACTACTACTGTATAAACAAGTCGAGCTTTATGAGACACTTGCCATCAACTGTTTTTTCTGCAGTAATTCGGGCTTGTCAAGGCTAGTTAAAGCCAAAAATATGACATACAAAACTTATCTAGCTGAAAAATGAATTTGGGTTAACAAACATGGATAAACATTCAGAATGAGACTTTGTTTAGAAATACGAAGATTCAAAATGGTGTAAACCCTGGGTTGCGTGGTTTGATTGTTGTTAAAATGCGGTTACATCACATGCACCTCAGTTAAATACAGTACTGCTGCAGTGAAGATCCTTTACACACATAAAGAGCAATAAACTGAGATGTTTTTGAGTCAGCATCTTCTCTTGGAGCCTTGTGCTGATTCACCTTCCTACCTTCCCACACACACATCCACTGGCTGCATCCATGGTTTTTCATCCCATGCAGTTTTTCTCCCTTGAACCCCTAATATCTGCTGCTTAAAAGGCATTGTAAGCATATTGATATAGAGAAGTGTGATGCAGTTAGGGCTGTGACAACATGATTGATTAATCTGTTGATTATTTTCTCGATTACTTGATTAATCTATAAAATTGAACCTATAAAATGTAAAAAAAGAGAAAAATGACAATGTTCCAGAGCCCAAAGTGACGGCTTCAAAAGTCTTGTTTTGTCTGACCAGCAGTCCAAAACCCAAAGAACATCAACTTACTATCATAGAAGACGAAGAAAACCAGAAAATATTCACATTTGAGAAGCTGGAACCAGTGATTTTTTGGCACTTTTGCTTAAAAAAGAACTTAGTTACTAATTAATTTTCAGTTGATCAACTAATCGATGAATTGACTACTTGTTTTAGCTCTAAATGCAGTCAAAACGTTTTGTTAAATGAACACATTTCAGCACACACCATGCTACACTTGAATCCTGTATTAAAAACCTGAAAGTACATGTAGCACGTGCTTTGAGATTTAAAGAAAGACATTTCACGTCTGTCTCGTATTCCCTCTCAAGGTGAACTTCCTGCGAGAAGGATGTGGCAGCGACAAAATCTGCCAGAGCAACTTGAAGCTGAGCTACCAGTTTGGAACACGACCCCTGACCTCCGACCTCTTCACCCCTCTGCCAAAGTTAGTATCTGAGCTGGTGGCCTTGATGATGTTAACTGTTGCCTGTCGCCTAGCAACCTATACCCCAACACAAACAATTATGTGTATGCAGTGGTAATAATGTTTGCTTTACCATGAAAATATGTTTTACTGTCTGTATGGTGCAACATTCACTTGATTCTTAATTTCACATTTCTTTAATGCATCTTTGGGTACCAGCTGATAATAAGGTTCCCTCGCTAAAGGATTTTTAAGTTGATACTGATGGCTTTATCAGTTGTTGAAACTTTTGAACAACTTTTAGGTTGCCAGGTTGTGAAAAGGATGGATGGTTATATATCATGGTTTATATATGATCATGTCTTGTAGAATAAAATCATGTGAGGTTACTTATCTAACAATATCATCAAAAATCAGACTTTGTTCATTATTATAATTAAATCTAGTGCAATGATATGTTGTTTGTTGAGTATTTTCTTGACAACTGTAAATGTGTGTTTTCTGTCTCAATTCCCCAACTGTCTTCTTTCCCTTCATGCAGAGATGAGGATGATGTGCAGGTGTTCTCCCTCTCAGAACAGCGGTTGGTGGTGCTGGAGATCACCGTCACCAACATGCCCTCTGACCCCCTGCACCCCGAGGAGGACGGGGATGACGCCCACGCCGCTCAGCTGCTGATCTCCCTTCCAAACACTCTGTCGTACGCCGGCTCCAGGATCCCACCACAGGTATGTGGGCTCAAACAAGAAAAATACAAGTCGTGTAGAGGTGGATCCATATACTAGAAACATGTATGTTTGGATTTCTGTTTTTGCTGATGGTGTTTGTTTGACTGACTGTAGATGAGATGCCAAGCGAACCAGAATGGCTCCCAAATTGAATGTGACCTGGGAAACCCTGTGAAACGAGACACTAAGGTAAAGAAACAAAACAGTGTGAAGTCAGTTGAAGATTATGTAAATTGTTAAATAATTTCATACACTTTCCTACATTTTGATATTCCTTTCCTACAGTGTGAAACAAAATCAGCATAATTTGCCACCAGCCATACCTTCATCAGCATTATGTGTAATTATTTTGCCTTTTCACTTGTTGTTTTGTCTGAAATGTCAATTTATGTGTTGCTCTTTCAGCTGAAATTCTCCATCAACTTGAGCACGTCTAACATCACAATCGAGACCACTGAGTTGACAGCAGATCTCTTACTGACAACGTAAGCCCTCTACATCTTTTTCTGACAGTTGAAAGTCAAATGACGCCATGATGGACCCGCTTCTTTCACTCACATCAAGCTTTGATCGATGGTTGCAGATATTTGACTTGTTCAGACCAAATAATCCTTTTGATCGCAGTGGTTGTTCATGGTTTTGTCCTCAGCATCAGTGAGCAGCCTGACCTGGCACCAGTCACAGCTTTTGCTAAAGTTGTGATAGAGCTCCCTCTGTCTGTCAGCGGGTGAGTGAAACCTTCACAGTTTCTCCAGCAATGTTTGTGTCTCAGAAAAGCTGCTTTATCTTAGGTTACTTTACTTAAACCCTTAACATAAACGTTTCCCCTTGTTTTCCCTTTAGCTTTAAGCTTGTTAAAATCATATAGGATATCACGTGCATCATTATATACATAAAATTTAGCCTGACATATTTGGTATCTTTGGAAACTTTGGGATCTTGTCAAGAATTTAAAATAAAGTTCTGTGGGACTGAACAAAGTGCATGCATGAGTTTGTGATGACTGCCCCATCAGAAGGCTGCTGTGTGTTAAACTTTGTGTCCACATATTAAATAAAGACAAAAAATGTTTTTGACTCTCTAGCAGGTATGAGAGACATGCTATAATCCCAGGCTTGCTTGTGGGTTTAAGCAGTATAGATAAGCTATATAAAGCTGTGTGAGTGTATATGCTGCTGTCTGACCCACTGATGCAATCGTGTTTTACTGTAGGCTTGCTCGTCCTCACCAGCTGTTCTTCAGTGGGACAGTGAAGGGAGAGAGTGCCATGACCAGTCTGGATGACATCGGCAGCCCCGTGGATTTTGAGTTTGTGGTGAGGAATGAGTGTGTGTGTGTGTGTGTGTGTATGCAGGATCTTCATGTGCTTGTCTTTTCCCCTGTATGTGTGTTTTGTGGACACAGGTGAGCACTGTCAGTCATCACAGTTTCTTCATATATATTTTTTTTCTGTCAGGTCGCTAATCCCGGACAAGCTCTGCAGACGCTCGGCTCGGCCTTCCTCAACATCATGTGGCCTTACGAGCTGGCCAATGAGAAATGGCTCCTGTATCCCGCCAGCTTGAAGTTTGAGGGTCACCCAGACACACAGTGTACCCCAACAGGGGCCTTGAATCCTCTGAAGCTACACAGCTCCTCACCTGCAGAGCTTCCACAGCCTGTCAATCGTGTGGTAAGCAGAGCAGACTTCATTTTTTACTGTAGTACACACATTTTCTCATGGATCTAAATTCCTCTAAGTCTGAATCCACCTTTACGGCCACAGAAGGTGTGGTCGATTGATGTTTTTTGGCCTGGGAGGTTCCTAAGGTAGCTAAAGGAATCTTAGTGGGAGCCATGATGAGCTGGCTAAATTCTTTGAATGCTAAGGAACACAGCTTCAGTGCTTCCTTTCCTCATCTTATTTAGATAAAAAATTCTCCATCCAGTTCAAGGAAAAATTGTTTGAAAAGGAGAGAGGATGTCTTTTTTAATGGATACATTAAATCAATAGATGTAAGTAACATGTGGTTATCAAGACTTTGACTGCAACATCATCCTCCTGTCCTACATTTCTGCACTGTTACGTCATGTCCACACTGACAATGTAATGCTTGTTGTTAAGCATAAATCAACCATTTTTAGAGACTGATTGTTCTCTGCCTGTATGAATGTGTCACTTCCACCAGGCTGGGCGAACGCGCCGCTCCCACCCAGGGGAGGAAGGCCAAGTGATGACAAAAGGCAGCGTGGGTAGAACAACCCCAGCTGTGGCCGCTTCGGAGAGACGCAAGTCGCTCAAACTGGTAAGAGGGAAAAGAAGAGAGAAGGCAAGAGGAGAAAGAAGCAGATTGAAACACAGGAAATGAGAAGGAGGGAAAATGAGAGGAAATAATGCAAATCAATTATTTTATTGTTTTCTTGCTACTACATATACATGCTACTAAACACACCTAAAATATAGATGCACAAAAGAAAATATGCATGCTTTGTTACTTTAGTTTTTCACTACTTTCATAGCTGCTCGTGTCTCCAGTTCATACGAAAAGAATACCTGAGAGTGCTCAGCTGTCATTTCTTCCTCCAGGATTGTCTCTTGGGGTCGGCACGCTGTGTCCTGTTTCAGTGTCCCCTCCACAGCTTCTCCGGTCAGGCTGTCCTCAAGATCCACGCCAGGCTGTGGAACAGCAGTTTCATAGAGGTAAAAACAATCCTGTCACCATTACATCAGCACCTTATTGCACATTACTCTCCATCTCAGCTTCAGTCCAGCTGTTACAGCTGCTGCTGGCACTCACATTGATCTAACGCAAGTGAATTAATGGTGTTTGCTTTTTCCTTGAACATCCAATAAAATGGGTTTGAGATAGAACTTTTCTTCTGTGGCCTGACTTATTTCCACATGAATCTTAATGAAATTTTATTTCTTATTTCATATAGATCTTATTTTCATTATTATTATTTTCATTATTTTAGCCGTCGCTCCTATTACATGTTATGAAAGTAATATGCTAGCCAATATGAATGATGGCAAAAACAAAAATAAGACCAGGTTATAGAAGAACAGAATTTCCCTTTAAGTGTGAAGGTATACTTGTAGCTTTTATATGATGTGAGGGGTTCACCCAAAATCTATGATCACATTTTATTGGCTGGAATATTAATATATATCTCAGAGTGCAGTGTGCATTAGTTAAAATGCTTTATAGGTTTTAAACAGATTTTAACAGAACAATGCATCCAAAAAAAGGTATCAAGAGCTGTATCTGAAAACTCTGAACAGTTTATGTATATAAGTGATTAGCTATTAAATACCAAAGATTTCTTTATTGTTCCTCTCTCTGTCTCTCAGGAGTTTCCAGCAGTAAGTGCTCTGGAGCTGCTGGTCAGAGCCAACATCACTGTGAAGTCCAGCATCAAACACCTGGTCCTCAAGGACGCTGCTGCACAGGTACTCAGCACACTTCTGTACATATAGAACATGTATCCTCAAAAATATTGTAATGAAATTTTGTTCACTAAATGTCTGTTAGTTAGTGTTGGACTCAAATGTCTTTTTGCTATGTTTTTTTATATATATAATTAGGCATAAAAATTGGCAGCAACTTGCACATAAAATTAAATGCTAATCTGCATATTTCTAAACTCTTTTTAAATACACCTTTTATCATTACAGGCATGTGTGACTGAGGCCTGACTCACTGATTAATTCACTACTTCCAGCAGTGATAAATAACTCCTATTTTTTCTTTTAACTTTGCATTTTGATTGCATCCTCCCTTCCTCTCCAGGTACCAGTGATGATCTATCCTGAACCTGGTCTCGCTGACCAGTACTGGATCCCCTGGTGGATCATCCTCATAGCCGTCCTGGCAGGCATCCTGCTGCTGACTCTACTGGTCTGCATATTGTGGAAGGTAACACACACACACAGGATACCTACCTGTATCTGCATTTTGTAACTCTTGTTCTCTCACACCTTCTTATCCTATGTTTCAAAGTCCCAAAACAATGAATATTTTGTCATTAAACATTTTGAAAATCTTCAAGTTGGAAAACATGAACTTGTTGTGCCCCATTAAGATTCGCTTTAATAGTAAATATTGATAAATGCAGTTCAATAGCCCTAGACATAAGAGGTCCTTATAGTCTCACTGACTTCATTCCTGTTATCTCACTGGCCATTATTACTCTGGCGTTTTCTCATCGATTTCCATGGTAGTCCAATTATTTCTGTCCTCTTTGTTCTGTTCTGTCCTATAATCAGTTTATTCCTTCTATCTCACTCATCTGTTCCTTTCCTCTGCTGTACTTCTGTGTGTCATCCCTTTTGTTTTGTCTCCTCTCAATTCCATCTGGGGTCTCTCTATCCCTAAATTCCCCCTTTCTATTTCATTTCCCACGTCTCCAACTTCCCTGTGGTGATCTGTTGCCCAGTGTGGGTTCTTCAAACGCAGTGAGAGGCGCCGACACTATGAGACGGAGTACTACCAAGCCCATTTGGGGGTCCAACCCTCGGAGGCGGAGAAGCAGGCATCAGAACTATAAAATAAAGACTATTTCACTCTGGCCTGCTCTCCCCTCCTCCTCTCCCTCCAAGCGGTAAAAATACTCACCGACAATCGCTTTGTTCCTCGTGGCTGGTGGTGTTCATTACAGTATGAAATATTAGCACATTTAGGCACTTTTAACAACTAAAACACACACATTATTGTAGCAGTGGGATGGTTTATTAAGCCCCCCCCTAGTTACTGTTGCTGTGCTTAGCAAGCTCCGTTCTCTCAAGGCACATTTACTTTATGGAAGTTTTAAGTCCAATCAAAACTTCCATAAAGTAAGTCAGATCATCATGAAGTTATGAAGGACTTTATTGTAACTACTCAGTATGATGTACCACTTTACTTGGGGGTGCACAAACAGAGTAAATTATTATTATTGAGTAATGAATGAGTGGCTACTAGTTCAGAGCTAATCAGGAGCGACTTATGAAGAAAGTGGTCGTTATTCCGATTCACGGATACCTATGAACTAATCATTACCTAATGATTCATTAATATAGTATCTCCCAGTCTGTTCTCTAGTAACTCATTATCTTCTATATAGTCCTCAATTCTGACTTATTCAGGAACTACTCATTAATGTTTCATTAATCATCAGGTCGTTCCTGATTTGTTCCTTTCTTGTTCATTAGCAACTGCTCACATTTTTGTGTACCGTATTGTAAAGTGTTACCCCTTTATTTAGCATTGTTTTGTCTTTTTAATCTGTGCATATTGAACACCATCCAGCCATCTCTCTTTCAGGGCTTTCACATGCCTGCTGTGCTGTGTGTTGTGCCTCTGCTGTTGACGTTACACTTTAATAATTATCTACACTTGTTCATTCTGGCACCGGTCTACGAAGACTATTCATTCTCATGATGTGCTTGTCAGGCACTTTACAGTCTATCAACACTCCTATTTGACTTGCATCTCATCATGACCAACTGGCTTTTTCAGGTGCCAGAATCAACATGTCATTAATATCAGTGGCTGTTTTTGTTCGCATTAATGTGTGCAATTTTTCTTAATGGCACTTTGGCAGCGTGTTGGTGTGTTAATCAAAGACACTTAAGACTGATGCTGAATAGAAATGTGGAGCATGTGGATGTGCTTCTTGGGTGGATGTGCCTTTTTGTTAAAAAGTCACCTTGACTGCACAAGGTCATCAGATAATCACTTTTTCTTCTCATCTGTCTGAGATGAACTAGAAGACATTACTTTAATAGAATAAATTAGATTTTATACGTCTCCTACAAGGCATGATATTGGAAAGTAGACCATCTTATCTACTGAAATAAGGGAAAACATATGCAGGTGACTTGCAGTCACATTCTTATATATGACATCAGTTAATTCTTTGCTTTTTCCTTCCTTTCTGCCCCTCCGTCCCTCTCTCCCTTTCTTCCTCCATCTGCACTCCCACCTGCTTTCTTTCTTTCTTTCCTGTGCCGACAGTGTGGCTTCTTCCAACGGGCCCACTACAAAGACAAACTGCCTCAGTACCACGCCGTGAAGATTCCTCGCGAGGACCGGCCACAGTTCCAGACTGAGAAGTCAGGAGTTGTCCATAAAAAGGAATGGGCCACGCACTGGAGCGACGGGACCTCGTAACTCGCTTTGAAGCCCTGACTGACTGAATTAATTCAAATCACCATGTGTGGCACTCATTCTGTCTTTGGAACTAACGGACTAAAAAAAAAAAAAGTGCACATAGACTGAGATCATGACATCTTGTGCACACTGTACTGTGTCAGTACTTATATTATGGTGGCCTGTTACACTGTGACTGGATCTATATTCTCCCACACTGTAGCCCGCTGATGGCTGGCCTCGGATAGTCTGTTTATACTGTGCATCTATGTCAGTGTTTTACAGTAAATACTGAAGGCCGGCAACAATATTAGAACCAGTCTAGCTGCTCAATATGTTTTACAGCCTGCAGAAGGAGCGCTGATGCTCACATGGACTTCACTGTCTGTCATCAGATTTGACTGGCAGATCAAAGGAGGACAGAAAATCACAACTCAAAGACATGCATGAATGCACAAACATACAGTGTAATATTAGACGCATACAGACACACTGGACATTGTTGATAAAGAAGCCACTGCCCGTGACAAAGACTACTTTTTGCCTTAACTACTGTAAGATTGACGACTGATAAGGGCAATGAAAACATTGCATTTTTTTTTATATGAATGATGTTTTGGGATTTCCTTTTAGTTAGCACTGGTAAACATTAGGAAAATGTCAGTATGCAAGAAGATGTTGCAGAACACTGAATGTGTTGCTGTCTGGGCTTGCTGATGCTCTGGCTCGGCTGAAAAAGCCATTAAATAAGTTCACCTGGTGGTTTTTTGTATATCCTTATTCAAGGAAAAGAATGCCTTTTAAAAGAGGAGACTTTTCTGTGTCAATATCTTTTTTCATTTTTTGTTAATATGTCAGTCAAATGTACTGTACATCAATAGTTTATTACCTGAGGGAACTTGAATAAGAACAAGAAAACCACAGTGCAGCTTATGACAGTCATGGCCTTAGCACTGTTATCTCATGAAAACCAAATATGTAAGGAAAGTGAAATTACTCAAAATATGGTCTGCCCACTCGCAGTGTAAGCATTTACCTTTCTGAGCCAAACATTGATTTTTGAATGGATGTCCTGGCTCATAAGGGCATTCATTTTCCCAGTGTATAAAAAGGACTATGTGTGAAAACGTAGTCTCAAATTAAAACCTATAATACTGACTGAACTAGATACGTCTAAATTATGAGGTTTTCAAGCAACACCACCTTTTTTACCATTTCACCATTTTTTTATGGAGATGTAAAAATGTTTAACCATCATGACCTTTGTATAAATACTTTTTAGTTGGATTATATTAACCTGCTTGTCGCACTGTTCCTGGTAATGTACTCCAGTCAAACTAGCCAGGTTAAGATAGTTAACTTCAGTTAATTTCAGTACTGACATTTGTAACTGCATACAAGTGCCTTATGGTAAAAGTAGCAGATTTCTGTTAAAGAACAGGAGGCAACTTGAAGCATCTGTTGTGGACATATACACATCCCTCAAGCGCTTACACAACATGAAGAGAGGAGAATATGTCGGCAAGGCCAGACAAACTTTCTCTGGATCTAATTTGGGTGGATGAAGTGGCTGTAAAGCATGAAGAGTAAGCTTGTTTTTTTTAGGTATTGCTGGACAATCTTGTATTAGCTGCATGAAGCTCCTGTTGCTGTTCTGACGTTCCCCCATTTTTTTTTTTCTTTGTCATGACTCAGTGTTTTATTTATTTTATGTTTACTGTTTTAACATTGTAAATACAATAAAAGGAAACAAAATAAACCCATCAGATAACGTGAGTCGTGTTATTCTCAGCTGAATTTTAGCCACACTAGTTACTAGTTAGCCCGCAGTATTTGATTTAAACCTGCAGTTCACTCAGCGAACTCCAGATGGAGGCAAACGTCTGAAAACTAAAATACCCATCTGTCCTATTGGGACAGAACTGTCTATGTGATACACAAAATAAATGAATACTAATATAATATGTAAATGTTGCCATTTTAAGTATGGGGCAAAAACAATTACAAGACAATAACTTGTAATGAATATATTTGCATTATTTTGTTCCTTATTTTCATGGTAATGTTGCCCATAACCTTGTAGTGTGACTTGAATTTGTCAACATGAGGGGAGACATATTGCACCACAAGGACAAAGATTATTGGAACATAAACATTTTTTTTTATAAAATCTTTTCTTTTGAATGTATATCCTTTTGAAAGAAGAAATATAAGACTTTTGTTTTATTGCTGTGGAATCTTGTGTGTGTGTGCAACTAAAATGAAGCAATAACAAGTGAATAGCAAACTGATAGTGGTTTTTGTCTTATAATAATATCACTCATCTTCAGGATACATAACAGTCCAGGACCTTAGCCTGTGCTCTCGAGCTTTAAATCCTCAGCTCATTCCCTGTTCTAACTGGCTACCAGCAGGGAGATGATTAAACTGGTCGTGCATGGTTCTTTTCCTTTAGGTCCAGTTAAGATCCTCGCAGCTACATACAGCTGAACCAGCGGCCGGTGTGAGAGAGAGATGTTCGGCTTTGCATGAGTGTTGCAGCAGAGTGAAAGAAAGATTGGATATAAGTGTAGATGACCTTCTCCAGATGTGGGGAGGTTAGAAATGAATATATTTCTCAACTGTACAATGGAAGAATATAATAATAATGTTTGAAGACACTATTTTAGATCATTCAGATGTATAGACAGGTAGAGCTGGGCAATATTTATAATTTCAAAATATTTTTGACTCAGTACCTTGATGTTGATACTGTGACAATATTTTTTCAACACTTTGATACAAAATTTGATCTAAAGGAGGGGTGGATGAGAAATTAGGACCAAACAAAAGCCTTAACTGTTCATTCCACTCTGTTAGAATAATAAAAAATAAAAATAAATCATTTTTTTAACTTAATTATAATGCAGGAATAATAAAGGAATAGTTTGACCTTTTAATAATGAGTTATATGAGAAGATTTATACCACTCTCATATCAGTCTGTTCTCTTTCATATGAATCTTCTTCAGCCAGTTAGCTTAGCTTAGCATAAAGAGAGGGAAACAGGTTGTACAAAAAATGAAGTGTAAAAACATCAATTTAAGTTTTTGTACAGACTAAACAAACGAGCTATAACGTGTTAATTAGTGAGCTTTAGAGGGGCTGCTAGGTGGATTGTGTTACCTTCGGACAGAGCCAGGCTAGCTGTTTCTCCCTGCTTCCAGTCTTTATGCTAAGCTAAACCGCTGCTGGCTGTAGCTTCATATTGAACAGACAGATATGAGAGTGGTATCAATGGCAAGAAAGCGAATGAGCATATTTCCCAAAAATGTTGAGGTGCTCCTTTAAAACCAAGAAATATGAAAGCTAATGTTCAAACTGTAATATAATGTCCTCATATCACGGCGTGGTTGTTGTATTGATACAATGGCACGTTGACGTTTCTGAACTCTATCCTCAGGTGATGTCTGCAAAAGAAACTGGGGATTTAGTTATGGTAACCAAAAATGTTTGAATGATATTTTATTAAACCTGAGCCAATCAATACCTGCCTACTGTGTGATCACGGTAATCATGTAACAAAGTTAACACATAAAACTGAATGACTAATATTAATTATGTAGCCTATGATAGCATTTGTACTACACACTCGGATAGGTACACCCGTATTTTATTGGGTTTACTTGTACAATCTATTGCAATTCAATACAATAGATCTGCCATAAATTCTACCTTGACGAAGTTTATAATGTTCAGTTTTTGGTGCGATTGTCGGAAATGTGTAAAATAAATTATATGTTTATTACCAAGGTCATAGTTAAAGGTGGTGTTTACTGGACTACATTATATTGAGAGGTGTTTCTAACTGTGTTGTCCTGCATATTTACATACATGAGGAGGGCAGAATATTAGAAACACCTCTCAGTATAATGCAGTCCAGTACAACACATCACTAACTATGACCCTCAATGCTAAAATATATATGACAATGTCAACAAAAACTAAACATTACAGGCATCATAAAAGTGCATCTTTATGGCAGGACTGTTGTGTTGGATTGCATCAGACTGTACAGGTGTACCTAATGAAGTGACCACTGAGTGTATATTCCTGTTTAAAAAATAACTTAATCTTCGCAAAACAGCGCAGACTAAACATAAATGTTACTTTTTATTATCACATCCGAGTGAGTGAATTTGATTTTTCTCTAATCCAAAAGCTTATGCTCTTATTATAGTAATGAAAACTAATTCCCCTCAGAATCCTTCAGATGTCATTCTGGTTGTCATGGCAGTTAAACACGGACAGTTAGACTGTGTGTGTGTGTGTGTGTGTGTGTGTGTGCTGCAGTTTAAGCGGATTGTCACCCATTAGGCACTTTGATGAGCCAAATCTGTTTATGTTTCCTCCAGTACTGGTGACTAATTATTACACCCACACCCACCCATACACACACAAACACACGCACACACACACACACACACACACACTGAGTCAAAGACAGAGACAGGGTGAACACATATGGCACTAATAAAGCCAGTGTCACTCACCAAAAATTGTCTTCGTTTGAAATTAACAAAATGAAGGAAGCTGACATTTAACAAATGAAGGGTTTTTATTCCAAGACACTCTTTCCCTTTGGAGAAGCTTCTTTCTGAAATCCCTTCATCAGCATGTTGAGAAAAAAAACGCATAAACCGTCTCTTCTACTGTGTAAGCAAAGGTTTTGATGACCCATATTGAACCATAGTGCGCTTTACATTCTTGCCGATAATCATTTGGAGAGAGCATGTGTGAAGCATTTTCAGTGAAACCTTTATTTGGTCCCCATAATGAATTTTAAAGCAAGAAAAAAAAAAAGGAACCATTTTCCTGAAATTGAAATTTACACACGTTATCTTGAACATGATCTTGGACAATTCAGCCTATACTTGCAAAACGATCCCTAAAATGAAAATAATGATCCACAACATTAATCTGAGACGCCATTAAGATACAAACTCTGAGGTTAATCCTCCACTGATGAATGAATCAGTAACATTATTGTAAACCCTGAGGTGTGAGTTGATATTGTGGATATATCCTCTAGCTTAGAAACATGAGCTCTGGAGAAAAATATTAAAAAACTAATAAGCAGTAAATGTGTCACTCTCTTGCTCATTTCTTTTGTGTTTTTCTTTGTTTTTCTGCTTTTAAAAATACTTTTTTAGGTTCATTACTTTGTTGCTTAAGATCACTAAAGTTGTGCAGACTAATCTGCTTAATTTTGGCACATGATTAAGTGGAAAATGAGTGGTCTCATATATTGTCTGCCTGCACATGCAGTGCGGACTACTGGACAACAGGGACTGGTGGATCAGAGTCCATTTGCAGGGATTTATCTGTTTAATAACTGGGAGAGTTAGTGTTGCACTACCCTAAGGGCCACATAATAATGCACTCTGGCGCTCAGTCATCACTAATGCCCTGATCCTGCTAAATGGACCTGGTGAAGTCTCACATTAGGGGCTAGTTCTTCTTCCATCCTGTCCCCTGTTCCCCTTTGTACAGTAGCATCTTTCTCCAGCTCTCCTGGGGGACTCCAGCCAGTGAGCGTGAGGTGTATATAAGACCCGGCAAGGATGTTACCGCCACTGAAGTTAGCCAGGACACCGCACAAAGTGGACACTTAACCCTGAGCAGGACAAGTCTTTCCTTTGTTCTCCAAAAGCCGAGCCTTTGAAGTCAACAGGTGGAATCAGGACAACCAAAATCGTCCTCTCCCATTGCCATCAGCATTCATCTGACCTTTCCCTCCAGTCTGAGACCATGGACACAGCTGCGGTGGTGACTCTTCTGGCTCTGGTTCTGGCGATGGCTGGCGTCAGTCAGGCTCTTCACATCCAAGGCAGTCTGGACAAAAATGACATCCTGCCAGGCTCGGAGGAGAACATGGTCGACCGCCTGCTTGGGCTGGTGAGACAACAAACCACTCACAAACTTCATTTTGAGTATTAACCATAGCTTTGCTCTTTGATTTATCTGTAGCTATGGCAAAGAGAAGATAGATATAACACCATTTATGTGTGTTTTCTACCATATAATTCATCTTACATCCTATACATCCAAATCCTTTTGGCATCTGAAAATATAAATTTTATTTTAAAACATATCTCAGGCACACATGGTTATGTGTTAAAATATACTGTCTGTCTCTAGGCAGAATGCTTTGCCACATCAGACTGAATGAAAAAATTCTGTGCACAACCAGAAGCCATGCCAGCATTTTCAGGGAAGTCTGTCACTCCATGTGACAAAGTATGTAAATGGGATTTGTGCCCTTTCATCAAGGGAGACAAGCTAAATCACACAACCCATTTAGATTTCAGATAGCGCTTCATGCAACAGTGTGAAATACACTGTAATATATTCTGGGGTCAAGAGACAGTCAGAGCAGGATAGATAAGGAGGATTCAGATCACAAGGAAAAATATAAGGTTTTCCCACTTGCCCTGTATAGACAGGGTTTTATTTTGCATTAAGATAAGGGTGGATGGATATTTGGGTGGGCATGAGGTACATTTCTTTGCCTTTGTACACAGATATCTACAAGGTCCCTTGCCACAGCAGGACCGACTGGCTGCAGTTACAACCCCCGGGGTTTGTGTTGCAACCCAAAATTGAATGCAGTTAGGGTTCCTGATGTTCCCAAGATATTTTTGTGTTTTTTTTTTTTGTTTTTTTATACAAAAACTGAATACATGCTTTTTGATACCAGGCTTTGCATTTGTTTGTGTGTATGGTCTTGTGCTCCAGGAGAGTGAAAACACAGATAACAGCATTGATGATCGTCTGCTGACTGCAGTGCTGAGAGCTCTGCTGCTCGGATCTCAGAGAGAAACCAGGAACTCTGTCCTCCATCAGCCGCAGAGGTCGGTGCCGTTACAGAGCCTGTATTTATCACACACATAAAAACAATCACGCAACAAATAAGTCATCTATAAAACTCTACCATTTCAACCTTGTGTTTAGCAGTTTCCTATCAAATATTTACAGATTCTACTGTACTACTAATGTGACACTAAATGAAAGTACTGTAGGTTCACTCAGGTACGTTTGGGTAAAAACAACACTTGCTGCATGGTCCAGTGCCATGTTAGGGTTACATGAGGAGTTTCAGAAAAAAACACATAATACATGGCACTTTTATAACTCGCAAGAGCCATGCAGATAGTGATGCAACTAATAATTCTTTGTTATTAAATTTGGTCTGTAAAACATCAATAAACAGCGAAAAATGCTCATCCCAGTTTCCTAGAGCTCAAGGTTGGTCCGACCAACAGCCCAAAAGCCAAAGATATTCAGTTTATTATAATGTAAGACACACATTTTCACATTTTAAAAGCTGGAATCAGAGATTTTTGGCATTTAGGCTTGAAAATGGACTTAAACGACCAAATGTTTATCAAAATAGTTAGTCTGTCTGTTGAATCGTCGACTTATTTTTGCAGCTCAACATGGAGATAAAATGAAAATCCATTTACCCATTTGTAACAATTTTCCAATTTTAAAATGACACAAAGTACCATATGTACTATGTTTAGTATTATTTTAAGTATTTATTCTTAGTAAAACGTGGTTCAGGAGCCAACTGCCTCTCTTATGGAAAAGATTATATCATGTTTTTGAACTGAAATCGTGATCTCAGCCTTGAGAGAGAGCATAATACTAAAACTGTTGCTTTTTACCTTGAACCTACGTCCTGTGTAACAGTCCTTCCTGCTCTGACCAGTTAAATACAGTTAAGGGTCCACAAACACAAGAATAAAATAGACGTGATTCTTTTGTATTCGCAGCTTGTGAGTTGTATTTGTTCATGTTTATCCCGCATCAGAAGCATGGTTTTATGTGACTGTTCCTGCTGTGGTCCATGAAATAAAAAATGTATAAAAAAGGCCATATATTACTTTGAATTACATCAGTTCCTGACTCTGTTTCTCCTCCCTCGCAGGTTTGGCCGCGGCTCCAGAGGGCAGGTAGTGTCGGAGGATCAGATACATTCCCGTGACTGGGAGGCTGCCCCCGGTCAGATCTGGAGTATGGCCGTGCCCCAGAGATTCGGCAAGAAATAATCTGGCAGGCAGATCCACACATTACTGTCCTGGCATAAGGCCAAGCAGCGGGAAACTGTGGAGAGACCAAATTTTTGAAATTTGAATGAATAAATCTGAATTATAACATTGTCCCAGCCCATTAGGCCTTACTTGACACCCAACATTTAGTTAAAGATGACATGAGCTTCATTTATTTATTTCTTCTGATTTCCAACACTGCAAAGCATGTGGACGAGCGCATATTAAGGTTTTCCGAGCAGACCTCATTTGTCCTGACTGGAATGTCATTTAGGACCAAAGGTGTTTGCTGTAGATTGATTGCTAAATTTTTTTTTTGTCATTCTTCTGGTCAAATAAAAGAGCTTTGAACTTGGAAAGATAAACTCACGTGTGTATGTGTGTGTTTGAAATGATCAATGTACAAAGTTTAGGGTAACAGCAAGCTGTTCAAAGGGAGTCAGCTGGAATCACAGTATTGAATACTACAAACACAGAAGTTGATCTCTTCTAAGTTTCTGTCTGAGCTTTGACATCTGCATGATACAAAAAAATGTAATCACTTGAATAAATATTCATTTTAAAATACAGATCAGGGCTGTAACTAATGATCATTTTCATTATCAGTTAATATGTGTGTTATTTTTACAATCAATTCATTTATTAATCTATAAAATGTCAGAATAATAGTAAATAATAGCCATTACAACTTCTCAAAACTCAGAGAGATGTCTTCAATGCCTTGTTTTATCCGAAACACAAAAACATTTAATTTAATTTAAAATAATATAAAACTGAGAAAAGCAGCGAATCCTTAAATTTCCCAAGCTGTAACCAGCAAATATTTAGAAAATGTCCTTGAAAATTGACTAGTCATCTAATCTAAAAAATTGATTGGAGGTTTCAGCACTAATTCAGATAATAATACAATTTACCATTATCTTTGATATCATGAGATTTACTGTGATGTTGTACATTATTGTCAAATTAATTGCTAGTCTGCAGTCAGTTTATCTGGTTTTTGGTTGCTGGACAATTTTACAACAGCTATTCAGTGTATGGCACAGTGCTATATTTGTTGGGTATGCATAAAACATGAAAATATTGTCATTTGTATTATCATTTCATCACTAATTGCTGACAATTTCTACAGCACGAACATCTGCTAGACCACATACAAGCACATAATTACTCCGGCCGTTTTTCCACTACATTACATTTGCCTTAACTGGCTCACTCAGACATCAGAGGAATGTGAATTCAGTGAAGGACACACAAAGAAACATATGTACTGCAACGCATATAAGAAAGACGATATCTTGTTTGGATATCGCTGGACATTTTGTTACTTCCCTTTTGTCTCTACAACCCACAGACAGCAGCGTGCAGGATTCGGTTTCATGGGACGCGGATGGAAAATGTTTTATCCAGCGATCACCTGTTCAATGCAAAGTGATGCACAGCTCTTCTCTGCAGACTAGCAGTGGCCGTTTGGTTTTGTGTGTGGTGAATTTACAGGCCACCTGGGGAGGCAGCATGCAATAAGCTCCAGCACTAATTAAAACACACCAACATGCAATTACTCTACACTTTCACGGTTTCCGCAGCTAATTACTGGGAAGGAAAGCACGTCAATCCCTCTTAGGAAGAGTTTTTTATTATCCTGACCTCTCGTTCCTCTTTATGAGCCCAGAAGACAAAATGAAGAATAACTATGCTGATTGGAGACTATTGACAGATGACCTCTCGATTTTTCGCTTCTGATAACATACTGTATGTCTGTTTGCTTTGTTTTTCTGACCATTTATGGTTTAATCAAGGCGCATTGTTGCGACATGTGCATCACAGGTAGAGCGTATTTTTTCTAGTTCTCTCTCTTACGCCATCAATTGTAAACACTTTGTAGTTTATGAGTGTAATTTTCAGAAATTCACCATCTAGAGCCCAAACATGTGCATCATATTGTATAGTTCTTTTTACTAACCTAGCTTGAACATTACCACCGCTAGAAACAGGATAAGAAAACAGTAGTTTTCATGCAGTTTAGAATGAGCAAAAAACAACAATTACTCTACTACTACCTACTCAACACCATTTGATCATTTAGTTTGTTGTTTGAAGTGTATTGTGTTTATTGGGAGTCAGAGAAAACCTGTGCTGTACTCCAAAAACCACCAGCTTCAAAGAGTGTGTGAGAAACAGAATAAAGGAATGCCACAGAAAGGTAGATTTATGATTTATTCTTAACATTTTTTAAACAATATATCTAACGTTTAGGGACTAAAAGTGATTTGGCAAAATAGCTAACTGCCATAATGAAGTGGGCTGCTAGTCGGGAAAGGCTGTTATTCACCATCTGTTGATTAATTTAACTACTGTATGCTTATATAAATGTGACAATACATTTAAAGGGTGAGATGAATATGATATATCTGCCTTCTCTTCAACAAGAGTTGATCAAAACGTACATGTTTCAGAAAGTTGTGTGGGTGGAAAAACCTGGATGACCTGGATGGTCCCATAGAAAAACTCAGGGATGCAGCTGTGAACTGCTCTTTAACAAAGGTGGGGCCGTTAACCTGACGTACATTTACCAAAACAACCACTTAGTCTTCATCGATTAAGTCTTTTCTCTTGTAAAACCCCAAAAATACAGTTTGAAAACACTTCTGATAAAGCATAAATCTCACCTTTATGTCTCATGTCGAAGTTTTTCCAAGTGTGGAATCAGCTCATTGTTACCCCTTGTGGCCGTAGGGGGGAAAACACCCACTACAACTGCAGTTACCAGTGGGTGTTTTCAGCCCTCCAGCGTCAGGAGGAAGTAAGTCGCACCACACTAAGGTGAAGAAGAAGCCGCACTAGAAAACTTAGTTATGCTTTATCGGCAGTGTTTCCAAACAATATTTTTTGGTTTTACAAGACAAAAGACTTTAAGGGACTTTTAAGATAAGCCTAGTTAGATATAACTACTTAGAAATCATCCAGAAATTACAAATATGTAGTTAAATACACAAACAAAAAGCACAAAGACATACAGTTCTGCTTAAACTGCCTAGCTCAACAACCTGAGTGAAGACAGGGGAAACTCTCAGTAATCATTTTAGAGAGAGAAAGAGAAACTGTCAGCGATCCCCCCACCAGGATGTCTGAGTGTGCACTAGGGGCACACTTAAAACAACACGATAAAATGTGCAGCAACAAGGGCAGGTCCTCCTGTATCTATGGCTTGCTGACCTTTCCTCAACCCCACCTGCTCCCATTTTCCCTCATGGTCATCATCTTGGAAGGCAGCCATCTTGAATAGTGGAGAGGGAGGTCTAAGCCATTACCGGCCACGGCCATGACACAGCACAATTTGTCACACACAACAGGCTTTAATGGCTACAGGGTGAGTGAAGGATCTTGTTTAAAAACAAAAAAGCAATGTCAATGTCATAGGGAAAACAGCAGGGGAGTGCTCTCCTGCATCACTAAAAAGTGCAAAGAGTTATTTTATTTTACAGCGAAACCTTTTGCAAACCATGCTGCTGTGTTTAAGATTTTTTGTAAATTAATTTTGCTACCATTCCAGGCAGCCCATACATACGTATATCCATATGATAAAGAAAGTCTCTTTAGCAGTAATGAAAAAATCTAATATGGTGCAGATTTCTTTTTCATTCACTTACATTCAGCTTTGCAACTGGTGGCCAGAGGATATATATAAAGGATTTTAAAAAAGATTACGGCAGTACTTCATTGGTAAAGCTTCCAGTCAACAGTGGCAGAACTGATTGCACTGCACTCCAGTCGGTGAGTGGATAATGAATCTGGTGCCACCTTTGATTTTACACAGTTTATATTGACTTTAAAGGAAGGAAGAGGCCTTTCTTGATAGGTCTTAATCATGTTTTTGACATTGTGTTTTCCCATTTTACAAATTGCTAAGAAGATTGCTACCAGATTAATTGATTGCTGAGTTTGTATTTTCCACATTCTTCAAGTAAAAGTGTTTTTTGAGCCGCCGTTCTGTGAGATGGTGATCCAGGACTGTGATACATGATACATGATAATAGATTTTCTTACCATATTGAAATAAATGGAAACCAACTGTCTTGAACAGTTGGGAAAATACAATCAGAATTTGTTATAACATGCACATTGTACAGCATGTTCAATATGCAGCTTGCAGTTAAGCATGTATAACTTGCAAATACACTGGTATGGCCCCCTAATGGAGGAAGATAACTGACCACAACCTCATATTATGCAGCACACTGTCATCAGTTGGCCTGGATAAATGAAGGCGTTTGGTATTGAAGATGCATGTATGTGGGTGGTTTGGTTTGATGATTCCAAGTAGTATTTAAGTCTGTTAGTGGCTTTTTATTGTGGTCTCTCTCTGACCTGCAATGGTTAATAATTTAGCATTGAATAACACAGAATAACATAGAGGATTGTGGTCTGGGTTCAAAATGAGATAGCATACCCTCGCTGCATGATATGTGATGAAAATCAAAACCATTGGCAGGGACTGTAAAAACATGAAATAATAAAAAAAATATGCAGTATTTTATTAGCAACAAACAGGACCTTTACCAGTCTGTTGGAGACTGCATGCATGGCTGTGGGCTTTTTTCTTTGAAGCTTACTCAACCAGAGACACAAACACTATGCTGGTATTAAAAGATAACACAGACTGTGTAATTTTACTAGTTTTCTTTCCCTTCAGTCACTGTAAACATCAGAGGTTGTACAGGAGAATACACAGCCAGCTGTTGTCACCTCGCTCTCTCTCACACATATGCACACACACTCACACAGAGCATGTGGTCTCTTATTAACACACTTCTCTGCTTCGATGACAAAGACATAATTTGGGGAAAGCTCTTATTATAGTGGCAACTTTTTATTATCATTCTCACTCTTGCACGCTCAGCTACAAGAAAAAGAAAATGTGTTTTTTGTGGGGGGACGGTTTGTGTGCAGGAGAGCAACACAATGGCCAAGTCAAAAAAGAGAAAAAAAAGATTCTGATGTTGTTTTCATTTATACATGAATATATATAGAGAGGGAGTTCTTCCTGCCAGAGGATTTACCTGGTGGGGGGAAATATTCTCTTTATCCAGCTTTCCCATCCCATCCAGTCGCAATAAAATGAGAAGCTATAGGCAAAATAAAACTGCCACCCGACTTACAGTAAAAGAGGCATCCCTAATGCCTAGTGGTCTGGGACGCGTGCCATATGGTCACCGTGACCCTGGTTTGATTCCAGCTGGAGACACCCCCACCCCCACTTCCCCTGGTCTTTCCTCATATTTCCTATCTGTCTCAACTGTAAACCTGCATACGAAGACAAAATGTCTTAAAAAAATACTTACTACACTAATACTTTTACACATTAGTAGTAGTAGTACTATTAGTCATAGTGCACAGTGGTCCAAACGTGACTGTCATCCTCCCAAGCAATTGTCTCTAAAGCTGTCAAACAGTCAAACATCTGTTCATCAATTTCCAAAATGAGATTTCAGCTTTTGAATAACATTGTATCGAATTTAAATATGATTGTTAATGTGATTGCCAGTAAGAATGTGAAATATGAACTTCACAAGGAATTCAAGTTACAAGTTAGCTCACAGAATGATAATATTTCTGGGGATGTAACTGCCCGGTTTATGTTTTATTACCTCCCAAAATGTACTGCAAACCTGGAACCACACAGCAGTCATATGCTTCTTGGCTGGTGTCAGGTATCAGGGCCCAGTAGACGTGTGATGTAGGGACACTCATGAGGCGATCAATAAAGACTGTGCTGGCCAGGCGGCAGCGAGGACAAGCTTGGTCAGATACGAACAAAGCTCAGATAACCATTTCACAGATTTATCTTGGGTTCAAACTTGTCAGTATGTGGCCTTCTTATTTATGAAATACACTGCAGCGATCTGGGTGAAATAGCTGTTATTCATCAAAAACATGCTAATAATTACTGTGTGCCATTGTATTAAATATTGTCAGAGGTGTATGTACATATAACTTAGAGAGAGAGAGAGAAAGGTTATATTTAAGCACGTGTGGGAAGGTGATTTAAAAATACAGTGATCACGCATCTTTCCTACCCATCCAATAGAGAGAGAGAGAGAGAGAGGGAGAGAGAGAGAAAGTCTTTGTCATTCTCTCTCTCCCGCCTGCTGCAGAACAGCCCTGATCTCAGACATCCAATACAGATAGAAAGAAATGTGACAAGAGGGTGGGACTTGCGTGAAAGGGAGTCAGGCACAGCGAATGAGAGCGAAGGAGAGGTGTTCCTAGCCCAGAATGCCCTTGCCTCAGCGCTGAGAGCCGGGAGAGACAGAGAGGAAGGAGAGTGAAGCCGGAGAAGAGACACCAGCAGGTGCTGAGGATAGAAAAAAACACAGGGCAAAATAGAAATAAGGTGCCAAAAAAAATCTAGGTAATCAGGGAAAAGTGTGTTAAAAGATAAAAGTAAAAAAGCAGAAAATAGACAGAAACTATAATACAATCTTCTTAGTTATTCCTAAGCTGGAGCCCACTTATTTTCTTCCTCAGCCACCCTCACTGAGCCCTTTACCCCCCTTTTCTCGTACGGATTCTCCTTCCTCGGATCATCCCCTCCTCCTCCTCCTCCTCCTCCTCCTCTTCGTTCTGTCCTCCTCTTTGACAGACAGAGCCACCATGGAAACCGGGAGCCCCAGGAAGATACAGTTCACCGTCCCCCTACTGGACACCCACCTGGACCCAGAGGCAGCCGAACAGGTGAGGAGGAGGGAGAGAGGAAGGGAAGCAAGGGGGAGGAAGAGGAGGTGGTTTGGGTGATTCAGGACTTTCAGGCTTTTGAAGGTTTCTTTATGCATCAGTGACATGACTGGACTTTTAGCACAGATTATTGTGGAAAAGGTTTAAGACGAAATCATAGTTTATGCTTGTCACTTTGCAAAAAAAAAACCCAAAAAATACTGGAACAAAACACTGAGCAACATTTGTGGGCAGGTGCAGACATAACAGAGCAACTCAACTGGAATAAAAAGCGCAGTGTGCTGTGTCCAAAATGCTGGAGTACAGTCTGATGACAAACTGCTGCTTTAAACAAATCACATTTTCAGTTCCTTATTACTCCTCTGCACCTACTTAACAAGCTGTGTCTTTTGAATGCAGCACTACAAAGTGATCATGATGAATTTAAGATTGATTTTTCCGCCTCCACGCACAGCAAAGCAGGTTCTTAGAGGCACGGTATCTCAGCAGTGTTAAAAAGGGGTGTTGCAGTGTATGGATGTGTCTCCAGGGGTTTGGTGTTGTTTTGGTTTCAGTGACTGGCTGCATGCGTTGTACAGCAGTGAGATCCTGACAAAAGTTGCCTGGCATCACAAGATAAACTTGTTACGAATCTTTTCTTCACATCAATCTCAAATATATCATTAGACTGTAGCTGCATGACATGGCTCAGTTTGAAGCAAATTATCACTAGAGGAAGTCTGAAAGATGCAAGAAGTCTTTAGACTCAACATCACTTAAAGAAAAGCAAAGAACTCTTATTAGTGACCGAAGAAAGCCAGTGGGTGCAATTCATGTGAGACTTTAGTGAAAAGATGTGTCCCATTTTCTAGTTTTTATAAATATAACATGAACAGGACAGTACATTAATAATGAATAAGCCTTGAGTAAAACCCGACAAAGATTTATGACTCTGACTACACCCCGTCTGTCTGTCTCTCTCTCTCTCTCTCTCTCTTTCTGCTGTTCACTCTTTTCCCCACTAAGAGTCAGAAGGAGAGGAGATGTTAGGACGACTGCTCTGTGCATGTGTGTGTATGTGAGTTTGACCTTGTGAGGACATTTTATTGGATGGTTTGGGAATACAGTGTGGTCAGGGTAAGGTTAAGCTTCAGTTAGAGCTACTGGTATGGTCAAGTATTATAACTTTGTAGGGCTCAGATGTGAGGAACTGGATGTGAATCATCTGCAGTGGTGGAATGTAACTAATTACATTTACTCAAGTACTGTTCTTAAGTACAAAACTCCACTACATTTCAGGAGGAAATAATTTACTTTTTATTATTATTTTCCTGTTTATACTCACATACGTTTATTTGCTAACATTTTCAATGCAGAACTTAAACTTGCAGCAGAGTATTTTTACACTGTGGTGTCAGTACTTGTACTTAAGTAAAGGCTCTTAATACTTCCTCCACCACTGATCATCTGCATTTTGTTGGTGTGCACTTGCATTTGAGTGAGAGCTTGGTGAGTGTGAAATAAACGTCTGTATTTTAAGGAATGAACACCAGTGATATATAAGACAGATTATACAAAACATGCAGACTTCTCATGTACAAAATGCACTGTAACCGTAATACTCCATAATGTCCTTCTCTTTATAAAAGCCCCCTCTCAGCTGTAGAAAATTACCTGTAAGTGAAATAATTTCCATCCACATCGAAAAGAGAACAGCTTTAATGCACACATCACTACATTCTCTGTCATGGTTTGTAATCTTAAAGTACAAAAAGATCACCTGATGTAGTTTCTGTCATGTCAGTCTATGATACTGTAACTCTCAATGTAACATCATGGCATGATCGAAAAAAATGATTTTGCACTGACTTTCTTAAAACAGCATGAGTTTGTTTGGCTGCACTGTAAACAAATGCACCTCTTCTGGTGTATTTTCTGACAAAGTAGCTGCTCAATGAGCGTTTGCTGCCCCCCGTACTATCAAATCACACTTGCTGTTACTATGGCAACTACAGGTCAACTGAAGGACTGAAATCTTCAGGATTTTAACTTTAATGAAACTGCCAGCAGATGGGCATGAAGATTGGATGGCGTGATTATCCAGGCCTGAAACATATTAGTTTGTGTTGTAGTGTGGAACTCATTATGTTGCTGTTTGAACTAATAATCCTTATTATTTGTGTAATTGGCCAAGTGATATTAGAGACACTGTGTCTGTAAATTATAAAACTGAATGTCTGTTTGTCTAATTGTGCGAGTCTGTGTCTTTGAGTCTGTCTGAGCATCCTTGCAGTGCATTTGCCTCTCTTACATTTTCTTCTTCTGTGTACATCTGAAAGATACAGATGTAATTAAAGTTGCTCAGGTCTGTCTTGTTTGTGTCTGAGTGTCTGGGAGTTGGTGTCCACCGTCAGTATTTATTTAGACACACGTCTGATCCCAGGCTGCAGCCATTCAATACAGAATCTTAAACGCCTCCAGCCTGTTGTTTACCTACTCTTCCTCACCAGCAGACTGATATCCTTTTAGCTGTATACAAGTAAAATTCAGTTTGCCTCTTCTGCAAAGACTCAAGAGAGTTCTTAGCTCTTGGCCTCAATAAACATGACCAAAGCTTGGCTGATTTCCATTGAGACTTTACCCTTTTAGGATACATTTTCTATTTATTCTAAGACCACTGTGAGTGGCCACTGAGCCTGCATGGCATGCTGGTTCTTAAGTGTGTGGTTTTGTGTGTGTGTGTGTGTGTGTGTGTGTGTGTGTGTGTGTGCATGTGAGAGAGAGAGAGACAGATGACCAGGGCAGACAGCCCAACAGCAAAACAGTCAGATACAAAGAAAAAGAAAATAAACAAAGGAAATCTCGAGATGTAAAAAAAACAAAAAAAAAAACAAAAAGGAAATGTATGTAGGTGCTTGTCTCTGTGTTTGCAAGCACACTTATGAATGTCACGCCAGGGGGCTTCACCCACGGTTCAGTAATCTCTGCAACCTGACACCTCCCAGCATGGTGAATCAGCCTCCGTGGAGAACTGCACGCCAGTCAGAACAGCCTCCCTGAGGTCTGACCCTCACAACAACAGCACACACTCATCTTCTGTTATCCACACACAGATACAGTGTGTGCCACCCTTATCATAATCTTACATTAGAGCTCACTGTGTTCTTACAAGCACAAACTGTACCTGATAGAGGCCAAGACCTGATGGTGTCAGTGGATGACGTAAAGATAGTTTCCAGATTCTTTCTCTTTTTTTTCTGCAATTATTTAGATACTCTTCTTACTAGTATTGTTAGTTTTTTACATGTTGTATTACAATTTAACTATTTGATGGAACAGTTTGACATTTTGGGAAATATGCATATTTGCTTTCTTGCAAGAGTTACATGAGAAGAATGATACCACTCTCATATTTGTCTGTTAAATATGAAGGAGCCAGCAGATGGTTAGCTTAGCTTAGCTTAGCATAAAGACTGAAAACTGGGAGACACCTAGCCCAGCTTTGTCCAAAGGTAAAAAAAATTTAATCAGCTGGTTGCCTGGCAACCTTACAGAGATGACCAGACTCCAGGAAGTCACTGCGCCTGGCCAAGAAATAGTCCATAGTTTTTGTACGGATTAAACAAATGAGATATAACGTGAAAATTAGTGAGCTTTAGAGGTGCTGGTAGGCGGATATTGTTGCCTTTAGACAGAGCCAGTCTAACTGTTTCCCCCTGCTTCCAGTCTTTATGCTAAGCTAACTACCATCTCCTGCCTCCAGCTTTATATTTAACAGACAGACAGACACGAGAGTGGTATTGATCTTCTCAACAAAAAAGTGAATAAGTGTGTGTCTCAAAATGTCAAACTATTCCTTTAAAAATACACAATAGAGGCCAATAAAGGCTGAAAAAGCTCAAGGACCATGATGAGCTCCTGCTGGATGGATGATAATGTTTTGAAGAGTTTGAGGGACTGTACATGTTGTAGACTTGATGTCAAGTGTTTTCTCCCTGTCTGTTTCCAGTCTTTGTGCCAAGCTAAACTAACTGGCTGCTAGCTGTAGCCTTAAATGTGAGAGTGGTATCGACCTTCTCGTCTAACTCTCGCCAACAAAGTGAATATGCATATTTCCCAATATGTCTGATTAGTGAACTAGTCATGTTAACACCAGGTAAATGGAGCATGTATATATAACATGATTAACACAGCTGGTTTACCTCTAAATAAAACTCAAATTTCTCTTTGCCTTTTCACAGCTTTGGGTGACAATGTTGTTCACAGAAGAAAAATAGACATCAAATCTTCTGCCACACCAACAGACAGTTGATATTGAACTCATTCATTACCTCTATCATTTAGATGAGAAGCACTTGCTTGAGAAAACTACATTCATGGATGAAGGCAATATATTCCTTGTTGAGGTGATGAATTGTGACATTTTGAGGGGCTGTTCTTTTATTACAGACCTTTCAGGGCTGACAATGTCCTCCCTAATATTCCCTACGCTGACGTGTCAGACCATCTTTGTCCTTCACTGAGAACATAACAATTTCTCTGTATTGCCTCAGGAGGGCCATTTCCCAAGAAGAATTTTCGAGTGCAGTAGATCATATTTATTATCACACCATGCATATCTCACTCATTAAGGCAATCAAGACCTGTTCAACTGAAAATATGGAGTTTTGACCAGGAGAAATACTCATTACTGCTTTGTACAGTTAGAAACTGTACAGTATAAAGTCATTTTTACTGCTTTTTGGCTGTTTGCTAAACCTCGCCCCAGAGCAGTGATTGCCCAATCATAGCTATCGTTACTAGGCATGGCAGGCCTGCCAAGCTTTGGATTTATTCACATGCCGAAGGAGCAGCATGCATGGGGCTGTAATAAGAATGGTACTTGGTGTTTAAAGTGTTTGGATGGTGGTGGTTTTCTTTTATAGCCTTAAAGGTTGGGTAGGCAGTATTGTTATGGCGTCATTGGCCAACAGGGTCATATTAACCGTGCAGCATATTGTAATTCAAGTGGTCTGAGAGCAAACCTCTACTTCAGCCCCTCCTCTTGGCTCTGTTTTCAGGCTTCAGGAAATCTAGCCTGTGACGGGAGACTTTAGCCAATCACAGGTTATTCAGAGAGACGGTGCGTTTGTATTGGCTGTTCTCCAAATGCAGACACGCGTACACGTCCCTTCAGATGGTGAAAGCCTGATTTAATGGTGGAAAATCCTGCCGAAAATCCTGCAACTTGTGATAAATTTCCAACACCTTTGCCTGCAGCAACACGTCCCTCCACACGGAGCTTCGGGCTCATTAGCTCAAGTTGTGGGTTTGGTGGGAGGGGCTTTAGCAGAGTGATACGAGGCAGCAGAGAGAGAGGCACAAGGTTTTGCTTAGGTTGCACAGATTTTGCCTACCCCAGCTTTAAAACCAAAAACTCAGGAGGTGTGTTTATCTGTAAACTTAAGCTGCAAACATTAGCATGTCTAACTAGCTTACTACCTGTAGTAACCGAGTGTTACTTCTAAGGTCAAAGAGCATATCATTAGCTAACTAGCTAACATAAACCCTTTTCACAACTAGCATATACAGTAGACTGTGTAGTATTTCCTCAATGGGTGGACGTCCTGGATCTTCTTCTTTTTCTAACGTTAAAAGTGAAAACACAAGATTTAAAAATACGAACCAAAGTGTAAGCTAAGCAGCCAAACAGGGTTACATAAGAACTAAATAACAGTCTGAACTTTTTCTTAACCATTCTTTTAATACTAGGACTGCCTGCGACATGTAGCTTTAGCCTCAGCCTCAGTCTTTTAGCACAATATTATGTAGCCATCAAGCGGATATCTAAGACCCATTTTACAAGATTCTTTTTTTAAAACGAGTAAGTGGAAACATTAAAAAGTCAGCTGGAGACAGCGTTTTTAACAGAATCATAGAGCTATTAGCTTAATTATCTAGCTAGCTACAGCTGATAAAATCTGCCAGCGAATGTTGTTAATCCAGAAAAACTGACAGTTGCCAGCAACCTGCTTTTGTCTACTTTTGTCTGAAATCAAGGACCCTTTGATTCAAAAATGACTAAGAATTTCAAGTGGAAAATCTTCCTCCATTATCATTATTAACTGTGTAGCCTAATGTGTGTAAGAATAAGGTGGCAGGGCTTAACAAACAGTCAATTTCCAGTTCCTTTACACATTTGCTTCTGTTTTTGTCAGTCAAGGCACAAGTTCATCACTTGTACAGGTTCACAGCTGCTGCAGTAACCTGAGCAGAAGCTGCATTCACTGAAAACATAATGTTTAATTTTATGATAAACTGCTGCTATTTACCTTTGTGATTCTCAGCAAAAATGAAAAGATTCACGGATCTATTACAGCGATTAAATTGCAGCTTGTCTAACTCCTGCTTCTCAGGTGCAGCCGGTTGTGTGATATTCAGTGAGAGAGAAGATGATAAGGAGGAATGTTATAGGGAGGAAGACAAAGGATTGATAGAAAGTGAGAGGGAGGCAGAGGACTGAAGAAACTGAGATAAAAGAAAGTAGAAGTCAGTGGTCTGGGTTTTCAGTGTCCTGTGAATACAGCAATTTCCTTTATTCAGAGCCAAATAGTTGGAGACAGTCTGTGAGGATTTATAATGGCTGAGCACTGATTTTTAGCCTGAACAATACCAAGATCACATTACAAACGACAGGATGAAGGATGAGGAATCACATGAATCCTTCTGGACTGATACGGTCTGTGCATTGTACTGAATCTCTGGCAGCTCAGTACTGCCTTGCCCGTGTTGGTAAAGTTTTTTTTAACCTTTATTTTTGCAGCAATTTACTGCGTGCTGACAGTTGCAAACACATTGTTCTTGTGAAAGTCACAGGGCAACTCTGAAGGATTACAAAACTACCAGTGATTTTCTCAAAGGCTTTACACCTCAGGATTTCCCAAAGTAGATTCTACCTCTGTCACCTCAATTAGTTATGAGTTTGGTTATTGCATGGTAAGAAAAAGAAAAGAGTTCCCAAGGTCAAATCTGTTTCAAGCAGTACAACCTGAACAATAGCTGTAGCTCCTCCAATCCTCTTCATTCACCTCCACTGAAATTTAATTGTGTTTATGTGGAAGGACAGTGGGCATACAACACAAAATGCTAAATAACACCACATTAACCCTAATGTTCTGTGTGGGGTCCTGGAGATCCTGGGCTCTCTGTTAAAACACACACTTGACATTGTTTTATCTGCTTGATAGTTCATGACCTTCCCTGATTTTACAAGAATTGTTTAAAAACATGATTTTGAAATGATGCCATATTTCAAAAGTCCACTACAGAAGACAACACATTAGTTCTGTTTAGGGTCTCAGAGACACCAACCATAAAATATTGGTAAATACAGTGGATGTTCTCTATATCTGTATATATCTGTAATGTTATTGGAGTTTTATAACAGTTTGTTGATAAGAAGTCTAACAGGGAGTTACACCAAACATAAAGTGACGTCACTATGTTGGATAACAAGCAATTTTTTGTCTATAAATTACTTTTTGGCAAACAAAAGGAATATAGAAAGTCAAAGTGGAACGTGAACTTACAGGCTCCTGTTCCAGAAGTAAAATACGCTAATAACTAAAAATACAGCCCTGGAACAGAGCCTTACCATGTTTAGATAAGGACAGTATTTTGAAAAACTATCTAATATTGTTTTTATATATAACATTTCTGATTTTTAGTGGCCTTTAGCGAACACCATTTCCTTTAAGCCGTAGACCTTCATGGGTAAAACGTCACAACTCAACAAAAGAGGCAAGTCCATGAGCGAGTCAAGGGGTCGCGGATAGTTTCAGACATGTTGCATGCTGTAAAAGCTTTTAGACAGCAGCAATAACAGCTAAAACAATTAGCTTAACAATTGGACAAAATTTGGTGCAACAACAATGTTTTAGGGTCATTTCCATACTTTGTGCAAGCTCAGTTTGTGGTAAAGAGATGGGTTACCACTTCAGTGCTTTTCTCCATATTTGGTTTTGATGAGGTCAGAAGAAAATAAAAAATAATTGAAGGAAAATAATTGGTTGATTTTGGAATTATTATTCCTTTTTTTGCACATACAGCATTGGGGTCTGTGGGACCTCACACAATTACGGAATAAAGCCAAGGGTTGAATAGGAATCAGGGCTGTTTCTTGGCATGACCTATATTTTCCAGTCAAGGGTATTTTGCCCACTGCCCCCACACAGCAAGAATATCAGGCATGCACGGCTTTTCCCGCCCACCCATCACTTTCGAGGCTGTTCTTGTTCGTTGTTGTGAGAAGTGACAGAGCTGCATTTTAAATGGACTGTGGGTTGAAAGGCAGGCATGGTGGTTTGAGGGGTGAGTCTGTCCAGTAAGCGGTGGTATTTGTGTGAGCGAAGGATCAGGGAGTTTGCTCTTCTGCCGGGTGAGGAGAATAACAATGACTCTGGGCATAATCAGTTCTACACAGCCACGGCTCGTTGTGCTTTAATGTGGGCTGGAGGCTGGATTTTCTGGAATGGCAACAAAACACACACACAAGGCGAAAAGATATACACAACGGTACTAAATAAAGCCCCAAGGTGCTTCACAGAAATATACAGAACAAATCAAATAAAGATACCATATAACAATACCTGACAAAAACAAAACTTTAGCAGGAAAAACCAATAATATGCCTTTTTCAAAAAACAGAACTCACAGTTTGATGTGATTTAAAACTTCCCACAGATATCGCTGACCTGACCCACAGGGAGAAACTGTTCAATAACCTGGAATCAAAGCACAATCATCTGCAGTCTTAAGCTTTGAGTGTGATACAGATAAATAGGAGACCTTGCTCAGTAGTGTATCAGACTTATGGAGTTGCATAGAGCTTTATAGATTATAAATTGAATTGATAAATTGATAGATTGAATTGATACATTTCTTTTGGGATAAAATTTCACCAAGTGACCCCTGTACTTTGTGAACTTTCAGACCCTCTATTTGAAGCTAAAGGGAAACCTGGTGTGGGTCAGTAATTTCTGAAGTCTGATCGTGGCCAAGATTTCAGATTGTTGTGGTTTAAATTGAAGAAAGTTTTGAATCAATTAGTCGTTTATTTCAGCAATATGTTTATGCAAAAATCTAGATTTGTAAGATCACCATTTCTTTAAAAATACTTTAGGCTGTAAGTATTATCAGTGTAACAGTAATTTGGTTGCATGGTTCAAATTAGCATGTTGCATTCAGGTATTGTAGATCCACACTGTGTCTAAATCTGTTGGACACAATTCACACCTGGCATCACAGTGTAGCTCAAAGGCAGCTCGAGTGATTACATGTGATTTGCTTTAGCTTCCCAAGTAAGACTTAAATTTATCTGTGGAAAAAGTGTGACTTCTGCTGAACAAAAAAATAAACATTTACACTCCAACAAGCAGACAGAGGAGAGGACAGTGATGGCTATTTAGTAACTCATCTTGGTTGCTTGTCCTATGAATTTGGCAAAGGCAAATCAGCTGTATGTGGAAGAATTTGGGTGGGGATGCATTTACATTTACATCCCACACACCATCAACACCACATACAGTACTGTATGTGGGCACATGCAGGCGCAAATGTAGCCTAAGCAATTGTATCTCAATGCATCCTAAATGTGTTTTGGGTACAATTTAGCAATTGAATCTTGAACCTAATAAGATAAACACTGCATCATGGGGTTATGCACACATGGACTGATGTCCACTGAAAGCAACAAGACACAATTTCAAGCAAAGAGAAATCTACCTGTACCTGTGTTTGTAGCGGCCTAAACACAGACATTAGACATTAGCGACAGATACAGAAAGGAATAACAGCTAAATCACAAGCTTAAGGAGAAGGTAGCACTGCATCAAGGAGGTAACACTGAATAGTTGACATGTGTCTCAGCATATGAAGTCAGCAGTTTTCTTGGAAAAGTGTAAAAAGCAGTAAAACAAGTCTGCCTGCATGGTAAAGAAAAGAAAAGTCACTCAATGCCTCTTTTTATTCACACTGCCTTCCTGTACTCCATGGCTGTGAGTTGAAAGGTGATGAAGATGAAGCCTCTTCAAATCTGAATACCCAATTTGACTGTGCTACTGAGAAACTACTGGCTGCTCATTTGTCATTGCTGCACACTATTTCTGCAGTTACATCTGTGTTTCTTGTCATTATAATGTGACGCTAATCAATTTAGGTCTAAAACCGTGCTAAAACCGAGCTCCAACCACAATATATCAGTGTGTATGTGTGTGTGTGTGCTCAGGGAGATGTAGTAAGGTGTCCTGAATAGAGGGAAAGCAGCAGACACAGCAACAATCCAGATGAAAAGAGTCTGAACGTTGAAGCGATGTTTTGTGCTTTTAACCATTTTGTTATTAATAATTTCAAACCTGCACCTTGGAATTATAATCCAAGGGCAACGATTCAATTCCGGATTCTCCTCTGTCGCTTTTTTTTTTTGCTTTAACTTTGAATGCACCAGCAATAAAAAGGAGCCCTATCTTTTTCCTCAGCATTGTAGACTCACAGCACAGCTCAAAAACTTTGGGAGTCAATTTTTGCTCAAACTTTGATCTATAGCTTCTCATCTCGATAGAAAAGAGTTTAGCTGCCAGCTGATTTAAAATGTCTCCTAAAATATCAAGTGATGCTGCACTGTGTAGGCTGAGGTTAAGCTATATGGCTGACTGGAGTTGACTACACAGCTTTGTAAGTGCACAAGCAGCATTTAGAAAAGATGCCTGGTGGACTGGAGCTCACATGATTTCCAGCGTTAGTCAGCAACCCTGTCAGCTATGTGTAAGGAGTGCATTTGTGTGTGTGTGTGTGTGGATAATTGACTGTCTATGTAAATTCCTATATCACAGCCTTTTAGGTTTATGGAGCAATAAAATGGAAAAGTAATCACTTGATCCTGGAGGCGACCGAAAATTAACCGCTGTGCTTTCCCCAAAAATCTTTGGTAGCAAAGTTTTTGAGACATAGATGCAGTACTGATTTCATTTGATATTTGCAGAACTATGCGGTACATGTTTCACTCTAGCCAAACGAGCCATCAGCCCTCGGATAAAAAGTCAATTTTAGATTGTGGGTGCATGGATTAGACTCAAGCCCAGCAGGGTTACAAGCGAAAAGTGGGTCAGTTGTTAATTGGTCACCAAAGTGGACAAACATGTGTTTCCCATCGTGAAAGGCAACAGTAAAAATGCAGGTGTGCTCGAGGGTTGCACTTGGACTGAAAAATTCTGGTGTGGAGTTGGAACTAAAGTGCAGAAGAAAGTGTATTTTGCAAAACTTATAGGTGCATGTTTGTGGCAAATTGATATTAATGGATGTCAAACTAATAATATAATTCTTATAGCCAACACAAGGCATGGTGACATGCAGTGCTGCCTGGGTGTTTTGGGACAGAGATCCTCAGCTATTGTTTCTGTTGTAAAAACGTACAAAATAAATTTGAAATCACTGCTGTTGTTCCCAGTTAAGCGGGTTAACATTTATTTTCTTCCTATATTTTTTCACCTCCATTCTCCCTATTTCCATTAGAGTTAGGTTGACAGCTAACAACGGTTTTGCATTGTAGCTCTACTTTTTATATCCACAGTCAGAGCTTTCTAACAGCTATACTGTAGGTTTGGACTGTGCAGCTCAGTGAAATGTGCATGTTCTTTCATGTATTATCCCAGAATGGTCCATAGCTGTTGCACTCCACTAGTCATGAGCCAAGAAGCAAGTAGGTGGTGGCAGGCTGCCTTGCTGATCTCACTGCACAGCATTGTGATAGCCAGCATTGCTCTCAACCAGCTCAGGCGTCTTCAAAATGTACGACCAAACCCAAAATATGGATCACACAGGCTGTTACAGGCTGCCAGCATCATGAGAGAAAGTGGATGATGAGTCGGTCATATGACCGGTACTGAGGGAGCAAGGCGAGACTCTCTGACTGAGTAATAAGAATACGCACATTTCAGTGCACTGCTTAGCATTTTGATTGCTTGAGCCAATAAAACCCATTAGAGGTCAAAGCCTGTGTGAAATTACAGCCTGGAAGTGCTTGAGATTTATCAGTCAATATTTCCCTCCAAACTTAAAGATCTTCAAGAGCAGCGGTTCAAGCAAAGGTTTTAAGGTGATTTTTAGCTTCATAATGCTTCATAATGTGCTTTACCGTCATACCAGCATGTTTTTTTTTCTCACTTTAGATTAAAACTGTTCTACTTTTTCAGATCAGAAGACGTAGACCCACACCTGCCACTTTAGTGGCATCCAGTGATCAATCATCACCTGGTAAGGCACTTGAATGCAAACACACACACACACACACACACACACACACACACACACACACACACACAGACTATTTTTATCACTTGTGTGGACATTGTATTGATTTGCATTCATTATGTCGACGCTCACCCTAAACTTCATAGATTGTTCTGTTTTATTAAAGCTCAGGTCGTATATTTGTAGTTTTGTTTGTAGATCATTAGTTTTAGTAACTGTAGGCTACTCACCAAGTTAATTGCTGACATCTGACAGTTTTAAAACAAACCTCCAGGTTAGCGGGCATTCAGACAGAAAACAGCCATGTGTTTTAACAGTGTAAGGGGCTGTGCTGGTGGGGTCACACTGCCTCAATTACTGGTGAGATATAAAATACGATCCAGGAAGTCCAGTTTGAGGAGCAGATAGTTGAGTAATAATAATATGAGACAGGATTTTACAATTCTGGAAAGTTATCACGTTAGCAACAGTTTTATCTTTGAACAGCAGAAGTAACAGTAACAGTAATCTATCAGGAATGTGCGCTAGCATGTATTTGATGTCCAACACAGTGTCTTACTGGATGACATTACATTGCAGTCTGGCTAAAGTTGTGCCAGGATCAACTTTTTTGCGGTATCCTTCTGCATTTGCACCCTTGTTGCTTTGATGCCTCATTCAAATTAATGAGCTGCATTTTTTCATGCAGGACTAAAGTGAGTCTGAACGCGGCCTAAGCCAAACATATTTGATAAAGAAAGAGATGATTACCCAAACTGTCAATTCCTGGTTCATCTTTAACAAAGCGAATACATGTTTAACCTTGTGGGGACCAGGTTTTTGTCCCCACATGGGACACGAGTCCCCACAATGTGATTAAAGCAGGTAAATAGGCCCACACACTGACAAATCACCATACCCACAATATGCTTCACAATATCCCAGACATTTCTATTTCTTATTTTGGTTGCTGTGATGTAGCATCTCAACTCTATTATGCACCAAATGAACCTTCGTGCTGTATTACAGCAACAAAAACAGCCGTGTGTGTGTGTCCTCTCAGGGGATCTTAATGATCAAACACAACAGCGCTCCTCTAGAGAGTTATCTTGTTCTATGACTCATGCATTGGCTCCCTGCTTCCCTCCCTGCCTCTGCTGTACTTTGGTGTGTGAGTGTGTAATGTGACCCACTACAGAATTAAAAGATGATGAGCTGGGAATGCAGGGCAGTGAGAGTAATTTTCTCCAGGTGAGAAAGCAGAAGGTGGTATTCTTTGTTTTGTATGAATAAATAGGAGTTGATGCATCATTGATGATACCAGCAGAGACTGCCACTCTCATATTGTTTAAATCACAGCATTTTATCACTGAGAACTGATGTAATAGTGTTTTTATCTTGAAAACAACTGTCTTTCTAATTGGGTCTGAGTACAAATTGGTGTCTTTGCCTGTGATCTGTTTGCATAATGTGTGTGTGATGTGCATGTATCTGTGTTTGATTCAGTAATTGGATGCTGAGCATGTGGAGTGTCTCAGAGTTAACCTTGATCTCTGAATGAAAGTGCTGCTTGGTAGATCAGAGACAAGAAGAGAGAAAAGAGAAAGAAGAAACTTAAGAGGTTATAAAGTGGAGACACCGTTTGTGAAGTGCAGGAATGAGAATGTCAAAAAACCAAGGAGAAACTGAGATAAAACATAAACAATTACAGGAAAAGAAAGTGTAAGTGCAACTTTGGATACAAGTAGTGCCTGTAATATTTTTGTCATGAGATAGTCCTTAAACAAGTTGCAGATACATATACAATGCATTAGGTTTAGGCTAGGTTTCATTTCAAACGTATTGTCTATTTTATTGGTCTTGTTTTTAGGTGCATCAGTTATGAATGGCCTTTTATTGCTTGGTCAATTGTATTTACATTGTTTTTTAAAGGGTTGCAACCCTGTCTCCTAGAAATTTCCCAATTACATTGTAATGGGAAGTGTAATTGCCTGGATCACGTTCACAGGCAACGATTTTAGCCATGCTAGCAGCGCAGCTTTATGGATGCCAATGTCAGTCAGTCGGTCTGTTGGTCTGCCACTTTGGTTCAGACATTCATGGTTCCCAGACGATGAAACCTACTGACTGGGCATTTAGTTCAAAGCACTGCTGTGCCTAAGTACAGCCTCACAGAGCTGCTAGCATGGCTGCAAACTCTCAGGCTCATTTAATTTAGTGACTAGACGGGATCCTGAGCTACACTAATGTCTCACACTGGGCTGCATCTCACTGTGTGTGTGTGTCCTCAAAATTAGAAATTGTGAGAAGGAGATCTATGCCATGAACAGACTGAAGACATGAATAAAAAAAGATTTAGACAGAAGGATTGATGCAGACCAGCAGAGGCAAAGACAGACATCAAATCAGACACAGAGACACAATCAGAGACTGAGACAGTTACAGTTGTGTGTGTGTGCGTGTGTGTGTGTGCGTGTGTGTGAACGAGGACGTGCCAGAGAGGAGGGGGGGGATGGAGAGGAATAGATATGATGATGAGGGAGAGGAGTTGTGCTGGTGCAGTAATGGTGTGCCCCACATCAGACAGAGCCCTGCATTATTTAATCCTCTGCAGATTGCTCCGCCCTGTGCACCGTGAACCCCAATAGCACATCAGAGGAACAACAGCCACAGATGTACAGACGACAGAGATACAGGCTACAGGCTAAATAATAAGGAAGCAGAAATTGTTATATGAGTGCGCCTGATCTGAATCTTCCCTGAAGAGGAGGATGTCTTTTTTTGGAGGATTCATGTCTTTACTGATTCCTGGAGAGCGACAAAGAGACAACTTGAGTGAGATAAAATAAAAGATTAACAAAAATAGAATATTTAAATGTATTATAGCCCATACAACTTGAAAGAATGTCTTCTTTATTAACTTGTATTGTAGCAGTTAGATCTCATTTCTTTGATTTGTACAAAGACCAAAGTGTAAAAACAATACCTTTGGATAGAGCCAGGCTAGCTGTTTCCCCCTGTTTCCAGTCTTTATGCTAAGCTAAGCTAACCGGATGCTAGCAAGAAAGTGAATAAGCGCATTTCCCAAAAATGCTAAACTATTTAAATTTTGGCAAGTACGATCATGCCAAAATCATGCCGGTCTTAATAATAATAATACATTTTTTTGTTTAATTTTGTTTTTGTCTCCCATTTTTTTAAACTTAGATTCTCCATTCATTTAAATGCTGTGTACACCTATTATATATCATCATGCTCAGCTACTCCTGCTGCCTTTGATATTATAAAAATCTCGGAACTACAGTTTTTGTGCAATTAAAAGTCTATATGAAAATCAGATCCTGACAAAGCTGTCCTGGTCTTAGCACTGCTGTCTTACAGCCAAAGGGTTCTGGGTTTGATCCCGACTGCAGGCAACTTTAATCTCAGTTGACAAAGATGATCCTGACAACAGTGTTCTGGTAACTGAAGTTGGTTGATTTCACACAACTTCCTGGCCAACAAAATCAGTCAAAATGTAAAACATTAAAACATTGTGTAGAAACTGCTCATATGAACATAATTTATTATACCTCTTCTTGATACGATACCTTTTTTAGCTTTTGTTTTTGTTTTTACAAACATTCATTTCTGTCTCAGGCGTTAGCTCACTTGGTACAGCGTACACCTCGTTGATCGAGCATTGAAATTTCACAAGATATTCTCTCGTGTTCATGAGATCTTAATCTGTGAGCAATCAGAACTGCTTTTTATCCAGTAAATGCAGCTTTTCTAGTGTCAATATGCGCTCTTCAAGCAACAGCAACAGCTGCAGCTTGCCAGCTCTCACACACATTTTCTTCAGGAACAGATAGTAACACCATTAGCATTTTTAATTCTTTACTCTTGTTGAGGAGATTATATCTGTGTTTGAATACAGTTCTTGGATGGTTTGTTTAAACTCAAATAAGTGGGAGGTGAGGAGGAAGAACAATGTCTTCTTTGAAATTAAAATAAAGGAGCCACATGTTATTATTTGTGCAAAAAGGGAGACAGACGTCTCTTTTCCTCCCCCACCTTGCTTAGCAACAGGAAACAACTGCAAAAAGAAGAAAGATGAAACAACCCATTTAAATGCATGACAGACTCTGTGTAGACTATTTCTTTTTTGTTTAATACACAGTGCAAGAGTTTTCTTTATTTGCTCATTTTTCTTCATCAAGTGCAGTACAGAAACTATAAATCGACACATGCTACAGTAGACAGCCAAAGTAGAGCGGCGTGGCTGAATAAAGTGGAGTCAGAAGATTCATCTGTTTTCTCGTCTGGCTTTGTGTCAGACAGCCAGTCAGCTGGGAGTTGCAGTGATAGACTCATCACAGCCAGAAAGGCTTTTTTTATTGGCCTTTTCTTTCATTCTGCAGCACAGATGGGCTCGATACGCAGAGAAAACAGTCTGAATATCAGCCGTGTGAAAGACGTTTCTTGACCCAAATGATATTTCAACCGTGTCTTCTACTACTACTACTACAAACAATACAGTAATAACCATGTTATTTCTTTCAAAATCAAGCACAGCTGCTCACTGTTCTAAGATTCTTAAGCTTAAACTGCAGTCCATTGATCCTGTGCACCAATTTTAAACATAAAATGAAAACCTGAGCAGACACCTGATAAATTTGAAGCTCTGTGGTGCACAAACGTGTCTCACTGCGGATTTTTTTTTTTTTTTTTCTTTTTAGGGTCAAGACACCTTCATTTTCTTTAATTACAGTATCTACTTTGACTCTCTGGCATCACTGCAGGTGTTAAATTGTTAGAGCTACTTCAGATGCAATACTTCTGTTACGCCTACTGTTCTCACAAAGCAAAAAAGGTCTGTGTACAATATATCCTATGCACAAGCTACACAGTCAATAAATAAAGACGTAGTTATGCATATACACATTCATACACATGCATCCATTCATATACAGTATGTATACACATGCAGGTGCACATACACACAAGTGTGAGAAGTAATTTGTCATGTACACAGAGTGAGACAGGACATCAAATTATTGCCTCATATTTATTACCATCCTATTAAACAATCTTTAGAATTTCTTGAACTATGCATTTTAGTCCATCCTCAAGATTGTTCCATAGGTTCACTTTTAACCCTTTTATTAATCACCCTTAATGTTTGAAACATACATATTCCTTTAAGATGATTTACTGTCTCTTTTTGCAAACATGTTGACCACGTTTCTGTTGCTGCATGAAATGTTTCAGATTACAGATTACATTTTGCACTGGTGGGATGAAACTCTAATTCAGGCTGATATAGTTTGACTACTGTCTGTCAAATACCAGTTCATAAAGCTGAAATTGAATCTTAAGTAACTTAAAGAACTTGAAAGACTGGCCTATTTCCTGGGATTGATTTGAGACTAAATCCATAATGGTTGTATGAACCTACTCAAACTCCTGGGAGATAAAACAAGATTCAGTTTCAAGCATCACTGTAAACACGCACAGCGTAAAGATGAATCCTTCTTGAAATGAAACTGAATGTTTTTAGTGTCAGGTTTGTTTTTTTTTTTTACACAACTGAGTTTATGTTTGGTGCAGAGACAAAAAGAGAGAGAGAGTGATGAATAAAGAAACAAGCACATCACTGGCATTTTGAACAGCGTAGCGCATACTTTTAAGTAAGAGTAATATATGCACATGCTCACTGGCACACACACACACACACACACACACACACACACACTCACGCACAAAGTGCCTAGGGATGCATAGGTTGCCAAGCAACAAGGTGGTGTCCTAGAAAAAAGTTCCAAGGCTGGAAACGCAGAGTTGGATGCAGGTTCAACACACTCACTATTGATCATAGTTAATGGTTTCACTGTACTGCAGTCAACTGATTGTTTTTTTCTATTTCAGTCCTTTCATAGTGACCACAGAGTCGAGTTTCACATATTGACAACAGATGATGATAAAGCTTTTCTTTATCCAGTGAGAGTCACATGAGCTTCATGTGAGTGTAGTATCGTGTATGAGTTTCCTCATTCTCCTGAGCAACTATAACCTCTACAGCTATGTATGCACACATTGTAACTGATTTTTCTGTAGTATATTAGGTACACTAGTTAAAACTAATGGAGTCTAATACAACAGTCCTGCAATAAATCCTGCCTTCATGAATAATGTTCAGTTTTTGTTCAAACTGTTTTAGAGAGGTGTTAGAAGTATGGTCACTTTAGAGGATATTGTTAGTGGTGTTGTTGAAGTGTATTGCATTATACAGAGAGGTGTTTCTGTTATGTAGCCTACCCTCATTGATATAAATGGGGAGGACAAAATATTAGAAACACCTGTCAGTATAACGCAATACAGTCCAACGTTACCACAAACTACATCGTCCAAAATGACCATACAGTTGAATCAACACCTCTCTAAAACAGTTCTAGCAAAAACTGAACATTATAACCTTCATGAAGGGAGGATTTATTGTGGGACTGTTGTATCAGACTGCATTAGTTTTAACAAATGAGTGTAACTCTACTCAGTTTCAGACTACATTTCAGTATGCTACACACTTACTTCCCTTCAGGGGTTTTGGATAAACCGTGTTTTACTGTTTATCTGTCATCAGCAGTTGGCTGTATGAGGGGGTCTATTAGGAAGATGATGAGAGTTGAATAGCATCCCCTTTGTTTGCAAAAAAAAAAAAAAAACATAGAGAGAGTCTGTTTTTATCCATAGATGAGAGTGGAGAATAAAAAAATAAAATAATTCCGCCCACCATGCTTGATATAAATTGAGCAAACACTTACTGCACCGGCTTGTAGTGTGTCAGATAACCATCTGGCTGGAGGTCACCTTATATCCAGTCTGCTCTGCACTGTCTGGAGTCACAGCTGCACTCCAGCTACAGTACACAAACAAACTTAACAGATCAACTGTGCTATTATGAACGGCATCAAGACTGCACAATGTGAATTTAGTGTCTCATATGTTTGCCTGTTCCTTCTGTATTTGCTTTAAATTCCTTGTTTTCATTGTTTTACTGTGTTAACTGATTATTTGCTGTCTCGCAGAAATAGATGAAGATCGTCTCCCGAACCAGTTGTACAAGGTAATCTAATTAATGCTCTATAAAAGTCAGTTTTATTGAAATAAGATTACAGAAATAGAATTTCCTTTTTTAAATTAGCTCCATCTCTATCGAAACAATCTCTTCCATCTTAGTGCTCTCTGCCCGGCTGATATGCGATGTTGATGTTTTACAGGCAGCCTTGTTGAACTCCCCTCGACAACGGCGAAAAGGGCAAAAAGGAACACCTACAATGAAAGGTAGAGTCAGTCTTGTTATCGACCTGTGTGTGATGATGGCATTTTATGTGTTAGATCACACAGCTGGTACCCATGAAACAACGGTAAAGGTCTCATTCTTTGCTAGTTTTTCTGCTTTCTATACTGTAATATCTTTTGCTACACTCTATGAGACACGTGTATGTGGTCATGTTTTTTTCAAAAATACAAGCAAACCAAACTAATATTATAGCCTGCCTGGGCGGCATGCGGCCACGCAAGTCATGTCATAAAATGTAATGTCTCAATAGGGTGTACAAGCACACAGCAACAGTTCCCGGCCCAGGGAAGCTTTTTTCCAACAAGAAAAAGTTCCTAAACAACATTGCTGCAGAATGTAAAAAACACTTGGGAGAGGCATTTTAAAAACCCTCTATGGCTGGCTGGGTGTGCAATAAGCGAAGTAGCCTACAGTGGATGGGAAAAAGACACCTACAAAAAAATAAACCGAAAATTGAAGCAATAATCCCAAACAATGAGATCAAAAGTCCAATAACAATGTATTTACCAATATGAATGTAATAAAGTTCAGTAAAGTGTAGGACACTTGCATGCCCATATGTGCAATGAAACAGTCTTTTTACAATTAACGTCTCTATGCCTCCATCAACCTCAGCAAGGAAACACAAAGAGGGAATTTTATTCTAAAAAGACTTTAACTTTGGAAGATACCCACTTGATTTGTTGAAGGCTTTATTGAGACCAAATCAGGCGTTGCAGCAATTAGCGCATGGTTGTGCGGCGGTGTGGGAGTGTCACATACTAACCAGCAATCCCAGCTTGAAGAGCGATACAAGCCAAGCGACTACACGTCGATTAACGTCTTTGTACTCCCTCGTGGCAGGGTTGAACAGCTGATGTACAGTCATCTCGGTGCCGATCGATCGGTCTGTCTTCCACCTTCACAGTTGCTCGGTAAACAGCGTAACGCTACAATGCTACATTGTAAACAAAGTTCTTCTTCACCTGGGCGTCTGCCGGTCTGATCGCCGGCGTGATTGGCCACCGCAGCGTGACGTCGGTTGCATTTCTCCAAAAGTTGATTCTGTTTTAACTTTTCGCTGCAGCCTAAAGCCACTACCCACATTCAAACGAATGGGAGAACCTTCAGCTTAACTTTAGGGTGCATTTTTGCTCAAAATTATTACAGCAACCAAAACCTGTTTCAATGCACATATGGGCATATACTTATTGTTTTGAGACAAACTTTAGAAAATGTCAATCTATCCTTTAATGGGAGTCCAGGTAACTTACTAACTTACTTGGTGAAGTAGCTATGCTAATGATGGAAGTTTCTTCTACCTTGAGTGTCCTATTTCAACCTCGGAGCCAATCAATGCTGCACTTGCCACAGCAAGGACTCATTATTCCATATTTTCTGACCAGAATTTCTTCCAATTTCCATTTTTTGAGCTAAAAAGTGTGTCTATGTGAGATTAGGCCACATGGGGTCTTGCACTACCTAAAGGAAGCCTGAAGAACAAATGTAAAAAAACCCAACAACACAGAGCCCGAGAAGTGTTCCAGCACCTGATACATCTGTAGGCTGTTTTTGTCTCTACAGTGCAATGTAAATCTTATTTTAAGTGTCAATTTCCAATTAAATACAAACAGAGAATGATTTTATGCAGAGAAAACAGAATAATTTCCAATAAAGAAACTGAAGCAAGGGAACAACAATGAGAAGATAAGTGAAATTTGCTGCTCTGGGATGTTTATTCTTCAATTAGTTTCGCAGCTAAACAGCTCTAAGTGTGATGAGTCACTTCTTAGAGGAAACCCAGGCGATAATCAGTGTGCTTTAGTTTCCTACTACAAGGAGATTAAGAGTAATAAAACTGTGGATGAAGGAGGTTGAAGAAGGCGATTAAACTAATCATCTCCCAACTCTGATGCACCTTTACCTGCCCCCTCACTCTGCTGGGTGTTAATTAAATCTAGCTTGTTTTCCCAAAAATGCTTAACCTACAATATTCTTTTGAAGTGCTGGATCTCCACCTTCACTGACTCTCCTTCCCTCCATCTGTCTTTCCTGTGTACTATTCATACCCTTTTTCTTTTCTCCCATTGGTTCCCTTCACCTCACACCACTTTCTTTTCGTGCTTGTCCTCCTTCTCACCACATTTCCCCAATGATTTTGTGCTCTTTACTTTCCACTATTTCTTCCAATCCACTCCTTTCCACTCCCCTTTTCACTCCCCTTCCCCTGTTAACTCTTTCCTCTTAACCGACTTTTCTCCTTTTCATCTCCTCTTCCCTGCTTCTCTTTCACCTCTCCGATCTCCACCTTCCTCCTCCCAGAGCTGCAGTTCCTGGTAGATCACCACCTGTACAGGCAGCAGCAGGGAGCTGGGGATGAGTGCTCCTCAGAGAGCTGCCTGTCGGACCGTCCCAGCCCCGACTCTGTTCCCACCGGGGAGGAGCTCCCACACGACGATGAGGCCACTGCAGAGGCCTTTGAGAAACTGCGCTGCCAAATGGAGGGTACGTTTGGGGACTGTTAAGAAAAGGATTTTATTTGCATGCTTGCAGCATTGCAGTTGCCTATTCAGCAACACAAACCTTCTTGAAAACCTACTACTGACTTAGGCACAAAGGAGTGCTTCACCACTCGAAAAATGTGTAAAAAGAGAAGCTGTGTGGAGTTGTATGAAGTTTCCATATTTATGTTCATGTGTTTTTCCTCTAGACAATCTAAACAGATCATAATTATGAGGTAGAGTGAGTATTTGTCTATCTCGACTTGCAACTTGTCAAATTACATTTCAGCAAGGTTGGAAGAAGTACTCTGTACTAATACAACAATGTAAAAATACTCCATTACAAGGAGAAGTCCTGCATTCAAAATCCTACTTAAAGTAAAGTGCATAAGTATTGTCAGCAAAATGTACATAAAGTATTAAAAGTATAAGCACTCATAAGGTGGAGCTCATCATAACTACTATACTACTACTACAGTTAGGTAGTTTAGTCCAAGCTAGAGGTCTGACCCCCTCCAGAGGGTCTTGAGATGATTAATCGGGAAGGAAAGAAGAAGCTCTGCTACATTTATTTGAATTTTTTTGGTAAGAAGTCAGAAGTCATGTTGAGCGACTGAATTAACTATGCATTGTATTTTATAAGCGTATCAGATTATTTCTTTTTGTAAAATCTTAATCTGAAAAGTAACTTGGAACTATAGCTGTAAGATATATAAAGTAAAAGTAACATGTACAGTACTGCCCTCGGAAATGCGGTGGAGTAGATGGTTCAAAGAGAAAATGGTAGTAAAATACAAATACTTCAAAATTGTACTTACTAAATATACTTTCCACTTCTGCATCAGTCAGTGTGAGCTGGTAATAGGCATAAAGAACATGAATGAGTGTATGAAAAGGGCCAAAAGGGAGTCTGCCAAAACATGTTTAGTGCAAGAAAAGGTGTCGAAAAAGAATGAGGATGTTACGGTGAAGGAAGGACATGTGACAGATAAGGAGGTCCCTGCTGTGGATGGTGTGGTACCATGAGATGAGAGCAGATGGAGGGACAAGAAGAGAGGGAGAAGATGCTGAGGAATAGTATTAAGGGAGGGATGAAGCCAAATACAGCTTATTAACATGAGGGAAGGGTGTCGAGTTGGTAGGAAGCATAAAAATAGCTGGAAGGGATTTATGTAAATGCATAATAGGGTTACTGAGGAAGAGGAGAATTAAAAGAAGTGACACAAAGGGATTTTGGAAAAGAGGGAAATGGGAAGGAATACTTAAAGGATTTGTTTGACATTTTGGGAAATGTGCTTATTCGCTTTCTTCTAGGTGAAGAAGATCGATACCACTCTCATGTCTGTACGCTAAATACTGAGTATAGCTTGAGCCAGCAGCCAATTAGCTTAGTTTAGCATGAAGACTGATTTTGTTACCTCTGGAAGGGGCCAGGCTAGCTGTTTCCCCCTGTTTCCAGTCTTTATGCTAAGCTAAGCTAACTGGCTGCTGGCAGTATCTTCACATTAGAGTGGTATCGACCTTCTCGTCTAACTCTCTGCAAGACAGTGAATAACTAAACTATTCTTTTAATGAAAAAGTGCCACCTTGGCAGATACTGTCTCCTTCCTGTGCCAAATACTTCACATCTGATGAGAAAAAACAGAGAGATCAGCTTTTCAGCTCAGGACATATAATTCACTTTAATGGCAGGTGAGTAGATGGTCACAGAGTACATGTACACACATTCAATAATTGCCCGGCACTAATGCATCAAGAGTGGACACGGCTGCTTTTCTGAAGTTCTGAAAACATTTGGTAAATGTTGTTATCTATTTTCATTTTAATTCACTGGGGGTTTTTGGGGTGTAAAAGCTCCCCAACATACTCCAATGTAACAAGGGAAGCATGTTTTTTTATGGACTGCTCACATATTATAGAGAAGCTGCAAATTAAGTTCTCACTCCAGATGAAAGGAGCAAAGAGGAAGCTGGGGGGAAACCAATCGATGACCATTAACAACAGTCCAGTCAAGGGGGGCTTCATTTAAAGATCAGCCTTTTGAATTCACTCAGCATGACGAAATAACATGCAACTATAAATGTCAGGTGGCATTGATTGATGAGATGAGGTGAGATGAGACATCATTTAACAGAAAATGTAGGACGAGAGCATTTTATCCACACTGCTGTATCATCTTATCTGGGTGGTTAATTATATCTGTCACTTTTCTTCACCCTCACCTCGTCCTCCATTTGCCTCTCTGCCCCCTGCAGAGTTCTCCAGGGAGAGTCTATTAGAAGCTGCAGGTGGACTCGAGTGCCCCCTCTCCAAGGAGAAAGAGGATTGTTCCAGCGTTGCTAATGTAGCAGATCCTCCATCGCAACAAAACAATGCACAAGCAGGTACATTAGAGTCAAAAGGGCCACGGTTACACAGGAATCCTTTCCCCTCAGGGGACTCTTAATCATCCGCTCACTAGGCAGGGTTTATTTAGATATGTTAAACAGCTCAAGAGGCTTGGCTTGGTGTCATGTAATCATGGCTTGTCAACAAACATCTGTGAAGTGGCTTTGATCCACACTTCACAGAGCGGCTGAAATAGCCTGGGAGGCAGCCACATACGAAAGTGGAAAAATTTGTTTTGGGGGGCCGATGGGGTTGAGCTGATACTGTGTTTTTCTGTCATTACTGTAGATTTTGTTTGTTTGTTTGTTCCTTAATTTCGTTCTATATATCTTTCTTTCTCTCTACCATTAATCTATGTGGATCTATTAATCGAGAACATTTAGTTTGTTGCAACAAATTACTTATTTGTGTAAAGCCGATTAAAGCGTCTATATATAAAACACAGGCATAAGAGAAATTATGATGATGTGTGCTCAGGCAGAACGCAAAGCTAATTTTAGAGGCAGCGCGATTGGCTGCAAAGTCTTATTAACTCGTCTGTGCGCTTCAACTGAACCAGGGCCTTCAGTATTTGGATCAAGTAAAAGATTATTATTTAAATAATACTTATTGAAAAATTAGATTTGCCAAATTACAGCTGTTATTCCAGTGTGTCAGATACATATTTAATGAACATTTAGGCAAATAAAAGCACCTATCGAATCAGACTTGGAATTGACAGATACCCAGCGTGAAAGAACCTGGATCGGGGTCAGGGCCAAAAAACTTCTGCAACGCTCTGAAACCTGCCAGTTTACACCAATGCAACTAGACGAGACAGTGTATCATTTCCATAGCAACGACTCTCTGTACTTTTCAGGCATTTTTCTGTAGCTGGATATAATTTGTAGCATCTTAAAACATGAATGAGGATAGTGATAGTGAGTTACTTGCTACAGTTGGATTTCTAGTATTAAGTCCGGCAGACTTTGCTACGAGCTGATTGGTTGTTGAAACAAGTGACGTGACTTATTTTCTAAAACCAGCTGCTGGCGACTTGACAAGCTGAGTCGCAGGCGACACCATCAGCCGGATGGAGTCGAGCTGAAATGGGCCAGATCACACCGCTGAAACTTTTCCCTGCGACGTTCTAAAACAGTTTTGTCTTGTCGCAAATCTTTGGTCTGAACTCTCCACAACTCATACTGCAAAGCCAAATGGAATATTGTATATAATCGCCTCTGTTTCTATGTAGTTAAACACAAAACAACAGAAAACAGAGTGCAAGTTCCTCTTCATTCGGAGAAACATACATCTCTGTGCTGGATTAATAAAAAGTGTTACCAAATATGTATTTATTGTTTAGCTGCAAGAGTCAATTAAAATCCCCCAGAGTCAGCCTCTTCTCTCTCACTCTTTTATGTCTCTGTCTATATTTTGCAGACACAAAAGCAGCAGCATCCAGTGTGAGTCAGCCGGCAGAGGAGAAGACAAAGAAATGCAGCCTGGAGAAAGAGAAATAGAGCGGCCTTCTGCACACACACAACGCTGCTCAGCCTGCTCAGCCAGCCCAACACAATGACAGAAGATTGTGTCCGCAGATCCACTTTTTAGATACATCAGGGCATCTCTGTTCCTCCACAGTCAGGCCTTAGTTACCAGCCCGAGAGCAAGAACAAAGGTTTCTACACTTAATCTTGTGTCAAAAATGCCTGTGTAAAAGGGGCAATTATTTAATTATAATATATTTGTTTTCTATAGCTTCCCCTGCACTAAACTAAAACTAGCTTACTGTATGTATGAACCAGACTGGGAGTTACTACCTAGTTAATGGGAAAGAGTCCCGTCTCAGTCACACAATTATCATAAACCACCACGACTCACATGCATAACGTCCCCTTTAATGTTCAAAGGCAACAAATGTTCTATCTGCAATCCTTTTAGACATGAACCTTTTTATCGTTAAATATGTGCCATGACTTCTGCAATTATTGTTCCATCTCAAAGCAATAAAAAAGTATTTGTACCTCATAAAGAACTGGGACCGAAACCATCACTTTTAAATTCAAATGCCGTCATTTAGTCCCGGTGAGTTGGATGCTGAATCTTGAAAGGAAAGCACATCTGGGTTAAATAAAAAATATATTTCCATGTGTTTACACTACTGGATTAGACATCTACAAATATGTTCCTAAAGTCCAACTGAAAATTAATTGCATGTTTTTTTTCCTGCTACATCATATAGAGCTGCAACGATTGGTCAATTAATTGATTAGTCGATCAACAGAAAATTAATAGGCAACTAAGAATAAATGCCATAATTATTTTCTTTTTTTTTTTTTTAAATAATGAAATATTTTTGGGTTTTGGACTGTTAGTCAGATAAAACAAGACATTTGAAGACGTCATCTTAAGCTCTGGGAAACTGTGAGAGACATTTTTCACTATTTTCTGACATTTTATAGACAAAGCGATTAATCGAGAAAATAATCTGCAGAATAATTAATGAAAATAATCCTTAGTTGCAGCCCTAACAACATTCATGTCTATAAATCACATGTCCTGTGTTCTCCTTTGAGAAAAAAAAATCACAAACCAAAAGGAGAAATTAATATTAACACATATTAACACTTGAATGCTTTTTTTTGGGGGGGGGGTGAATCTAAATCCTGGTCATAAAATACCTTCCTGCATGGCACTGAACGTACAGGGACTTTTTTTTTTATAAGCCGAAGGTCTTTTCTGTGCTTCATTTTGTACAGGATTTAATTTAAACAGCAAATCGAACATTTAAAACACCGGACAGAAATTGTACTTACTGGCATTCCCTTTTAATTCTAGTTTTCTATGAAACAAGGACATCATCAAGTCATCACCACCACACTCCTAAATGTTTGTCATTTCATCTGTTACTTGTATCACTGAAGTGGCATTATTATGTAGATTATGTGACAATCCTTTCCATAACCTTCACATTATACTTGACATGTGTGAAAGAAATAAAACAAACTGAAGCATAAAACTAAAGACACCCTAGTATTGATGTCACTTTAGCAGATTAATCAGCCACAGTATGAGCAGTTTATTTCCAGCTGCCAACAATGACCACTACGTCCACAATGAACAAGAAAGACAGTTAAAACATTCCTGTGCAAGCTTTTGTTATTTCTTCTGCAGTGTATTTATGGACCATGTAATGTTTGTTCTGTTTTTGAATGGTAATAGTGTACTTTACATGAATTAAATCTGCAGAGCTTTGTTCCAATTTTATTTGAATTGATTGATGATTACATCTGTAATCTAAATTTGTTTGATACAATAAAATGTTTAAATTGGTGATTGGCTGTTTTTCTTTTGCACTTATCCAGGCACAGTCTAGGAATTTTGCATCCAGTCAAGTCAAAAGCATCTTAAGTTTGACAATGAGAGTCAGCATGTCTGCTCTCAACTATTTTTCTAGAAATCTTTAATGTCCAAAGCACATAAACCAAGATCTGCTTTCCCATTAAAACCTCAAAAAAGAGGTATGTTGAAACTTCAAGTTAAACTTACAGTGTCTGACATCATTAGACCACTAGTCATGTGTTTAGTAGATGTTGACTATATCCTAAAAATAGGCACTCTGCCAATAAATAATTCAATGTACTCTGAGCCGGGGGCATAAAAACACATACATTTTTCATACACAGGACTGCTTTTCACAAATATATTTTTATTTATTTTATTTTAACACTGCAGCAATTTAAGCTACACGTGATATCCATACAGACACTTCCAGTTGCCTTTTTTAAGATGGCCTGAATGAGATTGATCACTTCTATTGCAACGTTTTGCTGTTAAAGCACGTTGCAGTTATCACTTCAGGTGGATGTGCTGCAGGATCCCTTGAAAGTAAAACGTTTTTGATCAATTTTCTATATCAGGGTGAGAGACACTCTGATCATAACTTTTAAATTGGCTTGAGGAAGGAAGTTATGTAGGATATCATACAGTAAATAAATGTTTGTCTGTCTCTATGTGTCAGCCCTGTGATTGACTGGCGACCAGTCCAGGGTGTACCCCGCCTCTTGCCCAATGTCAGCTGGGATCGGCTCCAGCCCCTTATACCTAATACACAATATGTGCATGTGTAAAGTGACAAGATTGGTGTTGTATACTGCATTTATATAGCTACGTCTGTGTGTGTGTTGGGGGGTTGGGGTGCAAGTGTGTGTTATTTATCAGAGAGCTAACAGCACTGTGTCTTCAATCCTTGTTGTGCTATTTATCGATGTACAGCCACCCAGTGAAATGAAATGATGAAGATGCAATTGCAAACTGCTTAACTGACGATTGTTAAAATAAGAACTTGGGTTTGAAGCTGAACCCTCTGGGCAACCCTGGAGCCATTTCTCTCCCTTTGCTCTACAGCCCCTCCAGCTGGGAGAGCAGAGAACTGAAATCATTGGTTTACCAGGCATGAGGCAGCTTGACTTTAACATTTCTTTACTGTGTGCATGTTAAAGTAAAAAGAGGGTCTAACAAAAGACACTTTTAAGTTGCATTATGGGAAGTAGGGGATCAAGGTTATGGACGCATTTGGAACTTGATCCATATTAAGGACTAAAAGTCATGATTATTTGGCCTCTGCTACATCTATTTTGATCATTTTGCAAGTTTCCCAACTTCATGGAAATCCAGTTTTAAATTGCTGGAGAGCCACTTTAAATGTTCAATTGTATTTTCAATACATTTCAAAACAAAGACCCTTTTAAAGTAACAGTAAAGTATAAGTAACGTATATTAAAATAGTATATTTACCTGTTAGTCATGTGGCTGATGCTTCCATGCTCAGTTAAGGCTAAGATACAGACTCCTCTGTCTGGCTCACGTGTACTTTAGCAGGACAGTTTGGCTTTTGGTGGATACACATTGCCTGATAGGACAGCTTCTTTAACATTTAGCTCCACTTTCTTACTCAAAGAGGAATGTACAGTAACTACAGTTTGTACTAAATCTAACTGAATAGATGCAAACAGGGGTATATAGTCAATATACCCCTGTTATTGTCAAACATAAAGTACTTAAAATGACTGCAGGTGGTTTTTGAAAAGGGATTACATATTTGAAAAGGGTGAGGATATCACTTGAGTTGGCCTTAAGTAAGTAAAAATGAGCACTAGGCTTTGTGCAGAACAGCATTGATTTGGATTTTACGGTTATTAGTTTGCCAAATGATCCACTGAATGTGCTGCAACTCATTTTACAGGCTTGGAAGTGAATCAAATAATTGTTAAAAGGTTGCAAGGCAGGCAGCTTCAAATGAATCAGAAGATTAGGATCTGTGATTGCAGTTGAATCCTTCAAATGTTTTAACTAAAAACAACAATATCCCACCATACCAAGGCCAGCCTTATAATGAATCAATACCAACCTTTTTCAACGTTTATTGCATGGTTAAATGATTCGTGTACAGTTCAAACTATTAAAGGTAAAATGTTCCTTACAAGTGTTTAGGTGGCAAATTAAATTAATAACATGCACTATACCGTATAACATGGCCAGCATGTACACTTTGCATTTAAATTATCATAGTATACTACACTTAAAATAAGACATGAGGACATTTCTGTGAATACACTGCATCTTACCTTGGGAAGATGATGCTAACCTTAAACCACCTCCACACTTTCCTCCTCTGACTCCCTCAATCATGGTATAAGAAGGCATCGTGGTTTTGTTACAAACAGTGTCTCACCATTAACCTCAGTTAACCTTTGTAGATATTCTATGAAAAAAAAATCACATATCATAACTGAAGTCCCGTCTACGGTTTTGTATCTGTAGTGGGGTCTTGCAGGGATTTTTCTGACAGCTCCTCATGTCTGGATCTCTGCTCTGTTGTCACACTGGGGTCTGAAAATCCTGGAGGATATAGGAGATTGGAAGAGGCATTGGAAAATTTTGTTAAGCTGAAAGGGAAACAATATCTGTATCTGTTAATCCCCTCATGAGATCACTGTAAAATGAATGTAGATAACAAATCAAATCTGGGAGACTGAGCACATTTATGGAGCAAAGTGGCTTCGTGTCCCTGCCAAATCACACATCTAGAAAAAAGATCTTTTATTCTGTGTTAGCAGAGGTTGTCAAACTCTTGTGAGGTGATCATCTAATTCTGAAAAGTAGAACAATTTCCCAAGATTGTTATGTAGTAAGCCCTAGTGCGAATTTGTTAAAATTGAGACTATCAAAACAATAATAAATTAGGTATATAGATTAAATTAGGATATGTCTTAGATTTGTTTACTTCTTCAATATTTTACCTTAACATAGATTTGTGACTTTACACAGTGCATACAGTACAAACATAACATGAATGAATTAATGAATTAATGAATATACAACATACCATTGGATCCACTTTCCTTCCATTGGAGCTTGTTGTCTTCGGTGTGTCGTGTCCAAGTGGAGCGGAAGCTCACCAGCTCAGCTGTGATATGGGCGAGACTCCACTGCAGACCTCTGGAGCTCTCCTTCCAGAGATTACTGTTGAGAAATAACAGTGTTGTCATAGCAATACTTTTTTTTTTTTTTCAGTTTTTCCCCTTTCTTTGTTTCTTTCTTTCAAGTTTAGATAATTGTGAGTTTCTCTATAACATTCATCTCGTCTTTATTCTAAAGATCTAAATGTCTCTTAAAGGAATAGTTCGACATTTTGGGAAATATGTTCGTTTGCTTTCTTGCTGAGAGTTTAAGACTGATACCACTCTCATGTCTGTTCATTAAATAAGAAGCTACACCCAGCAGCTGGTTAGCTTAGCTTAGCATAAAGACTGGAAGCAGGGTGACACAGCTAGCCCAGCTCGGTCCAAAGGTAATAAAACGTGCTTACCAGCACTTCTGCAGCTCACGAATTCACACGTTATACCTCGTTTCTTTGATCTGTACAAAGACCGAAGTTTAAAAACAATACATTTGGACAGAGCCAGGCTAACTGTTTCCCCCTGTTTCCAGTCTTTGTGTTAAGCTAATCTCACCGGAGCAAGAAAGTGAATATGCGTATTTCCGAAACCTCCTGTAAAACCATAACTTGTCGTTTTTACATTTCAATCTTTGTACAGATAGAACAAATGAGATATAAGGCGTTAATTAGTGAGCTTTAGAGGTGCTGGTAGGCAGATTATTTTAAATTTTGGATGAAGCGTGACTAGCTGTTTCCTCCTGTATCCAGCATAGATGAATTATAAGAACCGGATACCAACATGATGCCTGTTCATTTCATATTTGCCTCCACACTGTGCAGACCAATGCACATTAGTGTTTCTCCTAATTTTCTTTGTTTGCAGTTCGAATTATCCTGTCAACAGATGTCTCTTTTATAACGGTGGTCTATGGAGACAATGCTTTTTGGGCCGCAGGGAGTTTTTTGTTGCAATACCACAAGTGGCCACTGGAACAAATTAACAGGAGAACAGAAATTAAGGACCTGTGGCGGTGCCATTAAACAGATCCATGGTTTCCAGTCTTTATGCTAAAAATGTCCAGTGTACAAGCCCTGTCTGTGTGTTACCTGTGTCTGTTGCAAGGGTCTGGTGGACCAGGGTTCTCCTCCACCAAAGGAATAACAATCTTTTCAGCCATGTCCGTCAGCAGAGAGAATGTAGGATACACAATGAAGTCTATGAAACCTGCAAGAGCAAATGTAGCTGTAAATAAATTCAAATGTAATTCAGAGATTGAAGTAATAAGGTATAAGAAATATTGCAGTGCTGACTGGTTAAAAAGCATAAAGCTTGTCATTGACTGGCTTGTTGTGTCTTGTGTTATGAGTCGTGATTTTAGATGATGTGTATTGAAACTTTTTATGTGGGAACACCTGTATATTTGTTGCTTCACAGCTGTTTCATGACTTCACCAAACAGAAGTGTGGATGGAAACTAAATATCCTTTATAGAATATCAGTGAAAAGAGGACTGAGTGAAAGAAACTTTGGAAATTGTTTTGTGAGACGTACCAATCTGGGACTCGGCTACCAGGGTGCTTTTTCGATCACACAGAGGAGAGAAGGGCAGGCCGAGCTCCGCCTCTCTATCACCCTCACAAAGATAGAAAGAGAGAGAGAAGATATCTTAAAGGGCATCCCACACATCGCCTGAAAATAACTTTTCAAAGGTTATTTGACTCCAGTACTCGCCACCTGAGACTTTCAGATCGTTCAAAGAACACCATACAAGTGCTTTTGTTTTTTAAAGCAACACAACAAACACTACAAAGAAAGAGCCTATTCAGAGAGAGGTTTCTCACATCCTATTTTCAAAGAGAGAAGGGCTGTCCAACACCTCCTCTATTCTATATTCTTCTTCAAGTCCAGGCAGTGAAAATAGAGGAAAGAGGATGACAGCACATCACAACTTATTGTTGCATTTACTGGAAATCCACTCAGTCAAAGTACCAGCCGCACAATACCAGCCAATTCTCTCATTGCCATCTGGCAAGGCTCAGTAGGGATTTGCTTAAAAATAATGGCATTTTAAGGGGATTGTGAGAACGTGTGATTGACAGTTTTCTTCCTACAGTAACGCAGACATCCACATAAACACTTCCAACAGCTGATTGGATGATTGCATCTCTTGCTGAGCTGTCATTGTTCTGAAAAAGCATGCCAACAGTTCTGAAAATGTTGCCAAATGTATTAAATAAACCAAAATCAGCTTTGAAGTAAATATCAGGGGAGTTGCAGAATCACGCTTCATTTGATATCTATAACACCTAGTCTAATCTCACCTCAAGGTCCATTTAGTAGCTGTTCTGGAGCTTTGAGTTTTTTTTCCATGAAACTGTAGATTTTCAAATAGCCAAATAGCTTTTTAAAGACTTCTCATCCGTGTTGACTTAAAAGTATGTAAGGAGTGAAACCATGTAATTCCATGACAACTCCATCTCCTGATGAAGATCATGTTAGATTATCGAAAGCTCCAAAACAGCTGCTAAATGGACCTTGAGGTTAGTACTCTTGTTCTGTTGTTAATAACTCGCGACTCCAGAGATCTGATCATCTGGTTTGACAGTTTATTAAACATCCAAATCCATTCATCCACAAGGTAAATCCCCCTGAGATTCTCTCAAAAAAGGAACATTTGGAAATAGTCTTTCTCGTTATTTGATGTTGTTATACATACGTTATACGATCAAAAACCTTTGTTTGTTCCACTCTAAGCTTAGATGACTTTCTTCTAAACTACATAGTCACGTTTTTGTTCTACTTCTGTAGCTCTGCAGGTTGTCTTACTCAATCTAAAGTCTCAGCATACCAGACTTTCAAAACATGAACCCACTATCCACACATCATCAGAATCATCATACTAATTAAATTCCCAGTGCTTTGTAACACTATGCACATAATAACAAACTCTATTATTTAAAGTAAAGTTTGGCTCTTAGAGTGAGATTGTCTTGTGAAATTCTGCTGCCATAATAATCCAACCTCAAAGGTTAAACTTCCACAGTCTTCTTCTCCTTTTAGCTTAAATTATTTTGTTACACATATTGTTCCCAAAGGACATGAATGAACTTCGAGGCTCAGTGTTTCATGAGGTTTGGGAGTTTTGAAAGGCAACATGCCATTTCAACAAGATCAAATGGTTTGCTACATATCTGGCTCAATCGATTCTCAGTGCATTTTTTTTTTCCAGACTTAAATCTTGTTTAAAATCTGAGCTTGTAAGATCTAGTGTGGATGTTCAATAAACTTTTCAAAGAGACTTTCCTCTCTCTGACTGTCTCTGCTTCATACCTGAGGTGCTATTTATGTCGTTTTCTTTAGCTCTGGCGTAATAAACCTCTTTGAAAGTTTCCCACTCTCCCTCTTAGACTCCAATGAGTCATTTACAAAACAGTTGAGCTGTTATTAGGCGTCCAACCTTTTGACTCATCAATCGTGCTAAGATAATAACAGATCAAACCAGTCAGATAAGAATAGAAGTAGGTAGGACATGAAAGAACAGCAGAGAACAAAGTAGAAATTATCTGAGCGTATGTGAAGGGAATATTTCTCTTTACAATACTTCAGTGAAAATGTTACACATAAGATGCGACATCAATACTCACAGTAAGACTTGACAATACTAACAAAAAACAAAAACAACACAATAACTCAAAAACCTTTCTAGTACGAAAAATAGCTTTACATAATATTACTCCCTCTTTTCTCTTATATATAATGTAACTGTTCAGTCATATGTTCTGTTAAATGTATGTCTTGACATGATGGTCTAAATTATGTTATTTCTCCGGAAGAGCTGAAACAATTAGATGATCAAGAGAAGAGTAATTGGGAACAATTACGATAATCAATTAATTGTTTACAAAAACCGAAGTGTAAAAATGTATAGGCGGTTATTTGCTGAACTATTTCTTGGCTTGGGAAGTGCTGGTAGGTGGATTTTGTTACCTCCGGGCAGAGCCAGGCTAGCTGTTTCCCCGTTTCCAGTCTTAGCTAAGCTAAGCTAACCGGCTGCTGGCTTCAGCTACATATTTAAAGTCCAAATATGAGAATGGTATGGATCGTCTCATCTAACTCTCGGCAATAGCTATTCCTTTAACCAAGATGAACGATTATGAATTGTAGCATTGTATCTTATTTTCTGTTGAGTTTTACCATATTATTGCGCAATAATCTAAGTGTGATAATACTAATGTTTGACCTAAGAAGAAAAGAAGAGAAGACAAACAGTCTCACTGTCAGGTCAGGTCTATTAGAGTTCCTACCTGCCTAAAAAACTCCTCCATCAGGGCTTTGGTCCAGCGAGAGTGCAGTGCCCAGGGCTTGGATGGATGGCTTATGTCAGCCGTGTGGAGTAACAGAGACAGTGCTTTGGGCTTGTCAATCCTGTTGGAGAAAGAAAGCATGATGCACTTCTTGTTTTTGTTGTTGTGTTGTGCATCTCAGACATGTCTAAAAAAACAAAAGCAGACTTGACACCAGCCAGCGAGACACTAATTTGCCCGTTGCCTCTCCGTGCGGGGTATTTTAATCAGCTGAATCTGCTCGGAACATTCATTTTATGACCTCTTGATTATGCAGCACAGCGTCAACAACAGCACAGTCCATTAGCGTTACCGTTCTTGTTGTTGTAGGCAGGCCTTCATCCCTTTGACTTGGAGTAAGTGGGAGGACATGTCTGTGGCCAACACCATCTCTATAACAAGTGATCGCAGCTCCCTATAAACAGAGACACAGTTTACTAGTTGACCTTGTGATTATGGGAATGAACTGCATGGAGTTAAAAAACGGCAGGCAGGAAGACTCAATGGGGTTGTAGCCTTTTTACATTTCCTGGTGGATTTTCTTGTTCCCATGGTAACACTGACTGCTAGAAAAGCCCATTACAGTATACTGCTGGTGTTTATCGTTGGTGATATCTGCAGAGCTCCTCCATGAATAACACACTCACATAGGCTACTGTATCTGTGATATATGAAGCGTCAGCCTCCATGAATATAAAAACAGATTGAATAGTTTCTCATCACAAACTGTGCTCCAGTGCAGAAACAGACTGTTTACACTCATACGAATATATATGAGGAGAAAGTGAGCTGATTCCAATTTAGTTCAACATCACGGTCAATAACGATCAACCGTAGTTGAATTACATATAACATTGTTAAAGTAAATGATAAAACACGATCATTTTAGCTCACTGACCACATCTCTGATTGTTAGTTACTGAAGTCAGAGGAAGTACACAGTGACTCATTCACCCACTGCTGATGAGTGAATGAGTCACCAAACAGTAACAGTAACATGATCCTTTATTGATTCCTAAAGGAGAAATTGTATCTTAAGAGTTCAGAGGTCAGGGTCAGCTGGAGGAGCAGCCTTGGAGCTGGAAAGGACTCAAAGTCTCATTTAAGGACAATTCATCATGGAGAATAATTGCCCACATGGGGACTCTGGGGTCAATATGTAACCATTTAAAGTCCACCAACACACTTACACCACTCAGATTTCAAACGATAAGTCTGACATTATTCTATATGTTTCTTATTGTCAAGCAATCTCATGAAAAGACCCAAACCAACAATACTTTCCGACTTCCCTGCCCTGTTCGTGACACTCAGTCCCAAACCTATTCTTTCCCACTCAAGTTGTGAATCTTTAAAAACAGGTCACATATACGATCAGCCATAACATTATGACCACTGACTGGTCATAATGGAGGAACATTGATTATCACGTTACACTGGCACCTGTCAGATATATATATATATACTGTATATATATATATATATATAGTATATATATGTGAGTGTATATATATACACACACACACGTATATATACATATACTGTGTTTATATGTATGTATATATATATATATATATATATATATGTATATAGAGTATATACATATATATATATATATATATATATATATATATATACATACTGTACATACATATATGTATATATATATACTGTATATGTGTATACACTCACACACATACACACACACATATACGATCAGCCACAACTTTCAGACCACTGACAGGTGAAGTGAAGGAACATTGATTACCTTGTTACAATGGCACCTGTCAGATATACATACATATATATATATCTATATATATATATATATATATATATATATATAGATACACACACATACAGTATATATATACGTATGTGTGAATCTATATATACATATATGTATATATGTATATATATGTATATACAGTATATACATATATATACATATAAACACAGTATATGTATATATATGTGTGTGTGTGTAAATATACACACACATATATATACTGAATATATATACGGTATATATACTGTATATATATCTGACAGGTGCCATTGTAACAAGATAATCAATGTTCCTCCATTATGACCAGTCAGTGGTCATAATGTTATGGCTGATCGGTGTATATATAGTTTCATTTTGTTTATAAGTAAAAATATTTTATTATAACAGTTGGAAACTGTAGTTTTTGGCCAAAGTTACTCAGACAGGAGTAAATAGGTCATTTTTTGGGACTTATTTTCAGCTGCAGGTTAATACACATTTGTACAACAGTACAGCAGCAGGACGGTGTACGTGAGATTGATTCAAAGTAAACTAAGCCCATGTTCATGGTACTGAAGGAACATGAGCTCTGTAGCTTTTAGCAGAAATTACAACAGATTAATAAGCGCTATTTATGGCAGCAAATTGTTGTATGTGGGATTGACTAAAAATAAACTACAGTGCCCATCTTCATGGTGACTGACGAACCCAGGGTAACCGTGTGGCTCATTAATGTGTTTTTAACAGTTTTTGTTCAATGGAGGTCAATGGCACAAAGGAATAAGTTGTATCAGCCTTTGTATCAGGCTACACAGACAATACTTATTAGTAGGATCGCTCCATTGTTGGGTTTTATATTTTCATAGGATTTGTGGACAATAAGAAAAATATGGAATATTTCTTTATCCTTTGAAAATAATATGTTCTTGGATTTTGTAGAAAGTGTTTCAGAAAGTGTTATGATTTACTTTTGTGTTGAACAAACCTTGAAAGGTTGTTGCCAGAGATTTCTCATCTTTTCTATTTCAGTAAGTGAGTTCTCAGAATGGCCTTCGACAAAAACTTGTTACATTCAGCTGTGTAGTTATGTAGGTGGAGAGCAGTAAGGTTTTTCCCGGAAAAAGAGCTCGTCGTGCCATTTGTTCAAAATGCATCCTGGTCTATCATAATGAAACCTTTACTCTTTGATTATATGAATGTTTACCATTTTAGATGGCCACAAACCCTCTGGCTATCAAATGTCATTGTCGCTGTGTTGAAAAATGTCAATGTCATGTTCGCTTCATTTAACCACTTATCAACAGGAACAAGATAAATGAACAACAATGAACTGCACAAAACAGAGTGTTTTAGATTTGATTTGCCCTTTAAACTGTGATGACTATTGTATCCACCCTGAATTTAGAACCAACTCTCAATAAAAGTCTATTTAGTTAATAGTAAATGAAGCGTGACGTTAGTTCAGACAGAGCACTGAAGTCGTGCTTGCATTAGCTCATTGATACCAGCTGTTTCATTCATGCTTCACAATCACTGGCTTATTCACAGCTGTGTTGCTATTAGCTGACTTGTCACGTCCAGTTGTATTACAGTTATGTGGATATACAGCCCAGACTTTATAACCTTCTTGCTACGACTCAGCTGATACTCTTATGCTGCTCTCTGAGACAACCTCAACCTCCTCCTCATGCGCCGAGTTTTTGGTATTTATGATTTAACCAAGATTTTATGTTCATGTATGTGTTTCTTAGGGGGATGTTAAGCTCTGCTCTGATTCTTTGAGAGCAGAGCCTTTTACCTGCCAAATCTGTGTAACTATTTGGTCAGTTATGAGACGTAAGTGTCTCTAACTGAAACAACAATAAGCAACACAATCTTAGATGGTAAAAATGTTGTCGTCTTACATCCATTCCTCTCTCGTCAAATTAATGAAGATGTTCATCTGGTCGTCCTGCAGCAGGCGAAATGCTGCGCTCAGGTGATGGCTTTCCTGTACCGACCGATCATTGTAGATCAAAGCAAACTCTGACCTGGCAGACAGAGGGTGGAAAAGCATGAGTGTGAGTATGCATAAAAGTGTAGTTGTACAATTCTGTAGTGGTACAAGGAGGAGGAAGTGAGAATGAGATAAAACGAGAGTCTTCAGGGACTCATTTAAGCACAATGACTGTAGGTCTGTAATGATGAATTTAAAAGTGCTGAAGAGGGAGTGGGATGAGATAAAAACGGGCACCATGTGGGTATAATGACTCAGTATAGCAAGTTAATTAACTAATTTCTTAATCAGGCATCCCGTGCCCACTCATTTGCATAATCTACTTTATTAGACTTGAAATGGGTAACAAAGTACACTGTGAAAAGCTTTCCAATTAGTGATTATTCTGAAGTTTCTGCCAAAACCATCACAGTTAAACCAAACACAAAATAAAACACTCAAGTAATCTTTGGGGTCCATAAAAATTATGATGTTTTTATTATGTATATTTATATATGCTGTGGCAATATGGCATTGCCTAGACAGAATCATCGCCCAGACCCTGTCCATCCTGTGAGAGACAGCTGTTAGCCGGGGTGCAGGTAATTTAAACATCTACACTGCCTCTTCTTACTCTGAAGAGGACATGCTCTTGCTATAACTGTGGGCTCCAGATCTCATCTTAAGATCCACTTTACTGTAATTGTTTGTGTTGAGTTTATAAGGAGTTTCCAGAGGAATTTCCTTGAAAGAACGTCTCCATTTAAACCAAAATAAATAAATATTCCATATTTATTTATTACTGGAAACTTTATTCTTCTTTCTTTTCTTCTTGAGAAATTGCATGCGTGCCTGTAGACAAATTTAAAATGTTTGCAAGTTCAGCTGAGCTGCTGTCCACTGACTAAAAGATTTACGCTAGCAATAAATGAGTTAATTGGAAATGTACACTGTCTCATTTTACCCTATAATTACCACCAAATTACATGATGAGTTCATATGAATTTACAATCACTTATCACTTCCTTTTAGGGAATTACAGGAAAATATAGTGCAAATAAAATAAAGTGCTACAGTAACAAAACATACATAGAAACCACTATAATAATATAACTTTTTAACTTTTGTACCTTGACTCTTTTGGGAATTAATTCCTGCAGCATTATCATTAGCCTCAATCAAAGCTTCAAAGCTTTGATGAGCCCCATGCTGCACAACATGAAGCTGTTCAGTCATATTTTGGCAAAATGTTGAGTGTTTGGAGGATATGGGTGGACAGTGGAGAAGTGAACTCTGCTGCAGGAGTGGTTTGAGAGGTTTCTCTGGATGTTTTTTGACTTTTTTCCATCGTGAAAACTTGTCACCACTGGAATCAATTATAACCAACATGAATTCAAGCTAACCACAGCCAATTCTCTTTATGAAGTAAGACATGACAAAGTTATAACAGCCAGTATTTCAAGCCTACACAAGGTGTTTGGCACTCAGAAGATGTATTTTGGGTGGAGTATGACTTTAAGATTGATAGTGTTTAGTGTCTGTTACTGAGACATGTTCTCTTATTGTGAACAATTATTATTCCCAAAATAAAGCATGATGATGATGATGATGGGTACCAAGAGACTGCGTTCTTCAGCCCTCCTATGTGGAAAATTGACATCTAAAAATACTGTGTTCCCTCCACAAAGATATGTTTGCTTTAGAGTGCTCTCTCTCTCTTTCACTCTCTCTTTCTAAAATTGAACAAAGGCCTTTAAGAAACACTACCCTACTATTTCTACATTCCCTGACATCTCTTACTATTTTACAATTTCACAACAGGATGCAGCATACATATATAAAACTGGTGCTTTATAAGACAGGGTTCTAAAAATGTGTTTCAGAAAAAGAGCTTACTTTGTGTGGATGTGAAAGTTGTTTGTGGTTCCCGTGTGTTCATAGTCGTGGATGGCTGCAGCAAATAGTGACGCCATCACCTCAAGTTCTGTCAGCCAGTGCTTCATAGACCCAAGAGACAAACCAAATGTGTAGCAATCTGTATAGTCATATCAAATAATGTCACTATTCTAACATCTCAAAGTCATGATTTAGTCAGAGATCATAGCGAGTCATAAAACAAGCGAGTGATCCTTCCCAAATGTGTGAATACAGATTCACTTAGATTGAAAGGATGAGGCGTATTTTTCTTACTGTCAACAAATCCTATGAAAAGACCTCCACTGTTGTCCAAAAACTACTAACTTAACAAGACTAAGAGTCTGCAGCCATGCTAGCTGCTCTGTGAAGCTGTACACGCTAATGACAGGATGCTAACATGTTAACGATGACAATACTAACATGAAGATGTTTATCTAGCTGGTAAAATGTTTTATAATTAACACAAAACACAAAGTACAACTGAGGCTGATGTCAATGTCATTAGTTTTGCAGGTGTTTTGTAATACACTAATGTATTGGACAAATTAACATTTCGGTCTGACGATGACTTTAAATGATAGATTAAAAGTTAAGAAGTTATTCATCCTGAGGGGAACATGAATGTGTGTACCGCTTTTCATGGCAATCCATCCAATAGTTGTTAAAATATTTCACTCAAAGACACAAACGTCCACCTCATGGTGGTGCTAGAAGAAACGTCAGGAGATCACCAGTCATTATAGGCTTCATCCTCTGGGGACCATGAATGCCTGTATAACATTTTGTGGCAATCCATCCAGTAGTTGTTGAGATAAAAGCTGAAAGGTGGACTAAAAAGCCAGCCATCATAAAGAGGGAGGAGACGATATTGTTTAAATACGGGAATAACAGCGCACATTTTCAGACAGTCTAGCCTTGCACTCAGTTGTGCAGATGAAAAGTGACAGATATAGATGTGTCAAGAATGAATAAAAGAGAGCTAAAGAGAGAAGCTCAAACACTGCCTCCTTTCTCACTTCCAAACAGCTGGCCAATCACTGCGTAAAGTGGGTGTGAATGCCATATCATCAGTTTCGGAAAGTTACAGAAATTGTCGGACACGGCCCCACCCCCAATCTGATGTCGGAAAGGTGTCCGACAAGCAGTATTGAAGAAGCATACTGGCAGCTTAACACGTTGTTGGTTTTGGTCATTACGTGAGATTTGTTGACAATAGAAAAAACACTATCCTTACCCTTTAAAAACGGGATGAAGCAGCTGATCAAATATGAGAGTATTCAAGTGAGCCCAGCATACCACAAGTCCGGAGCGCAGCAGCAGGCAGTGCAGCGTCTGAGTCACATCAGCAGCATGAACGTGGCTGTGGTAGGGGTTGCTGTATTTGCAGTATCCTCTCTCCAGTGCAGACAGGAACTCTGTCAGGCACAAGATGGGGATCTGCAACGTGCATGACATAATCATTAAAGTCAAAGTTGTGTTGAAAAATCACAGAGGTTCACAGAGTTTGTGTCAACAATAAAAGCTAAAACAGACTGAATGTTGTAATAAGGGATTGACAAGGCCTGCGGTATGTTGCATGTCATTTGCACACATAATTTGGCAATGCATTGTTCCTTCAAACACCACAAATTGATAATAAAACCCATATGCCTGATTATATCTGCAATTACAACAACAACACACATTTCCCACAAAAGTAGAGGATATGAGGGCAGTAATGATCATATTGTAAGATTTTTCATCCAGAGAACTGACATTCTTGCATCTCTATAATAACATATTGTTTGGAAAGTGCATTAGGCTATATATACTGTGCAATGAAAACCAAAGTTAAAAGACCTTAAAACGGCTGTTGAGCCCATATCTGGTGATCAGCTCAAAGAACAGAGTCCGTAGTGCGTGATCAGAGCTGGCTGAGTTCAGAGCAAACACGTCAAAGCTCCAGCGGTCGACATCCTGAGGAGAAGGAGAGGAGAGTGACTGCGTTATTGATGCATACTTGTGGTGTGTATACGACCTCTTTTGTGATGTCCGATTTATTGCACAAACGTCCGATTGCACAGTGAGATTTATGATTAGTTGAGGCTTACCCTGAGGCAGTTTACGACCGCTGCAGGTTGGTCTGGCATGGCTGCGGTGTAGGCCCTCTTGAACATCCTGGAATAATGCAATGTTTATGTTGAGTTCAGTTAAAGTTCAGATGTTGACACTATGCAGCAAACTCATCTCAGGAGCTGTTTATATAAATCCTCCAAAGTCCCTGTCCCCTTTGGAAGGATGTTTTAAAGAGAAAAGGAGGCTAATGTTTCACAGTCCAGTGCAGCTGTCTGTGTTTTCTGTGGCTGTGATTGTAACAACACTGTATCAGCTTATATTAGAGTTATAGTACAGACGTGGAAATCTGTAATTTACAATACGAATTTTATAGTATGAGATGATCGTTTCCTTATTTTATTGTATTTAAGTCTTATAAATAAAACATATAGCTGTACGACTGGTTCTTTTCTGCAGCAGCTGCATTGTTACAGACGAGTATTAAACACCCTGATGCATCATGCAGACCTCCTTGAATACCTGTCCAAAAAATCATAACCTTATAATGCTGAAGTAGAGATAAAATGTTATTTTACCTCTCTACAAATATCCCAGCCTGCACTGCGTGCACAATGCTGCGGAACTTGGGCTTCTCGTCTGAACGTCGTACAGGCCGTCGAACCCTCTGGGTAAAGGTGGACGCCAGCCAATCAGTGACCTCTGAAGGCACCCCGTCTGACTGCAGCTGCTGAAGGTCATCCTCAGACTCCAGACACTGCCTGAGAGAGACAACACACATAGACACATAGACATAAACAAGTGACTGTTAGACAGACAGTGTGAAAACAAACAGTCACGGATGAATACTGGATTAAAGCACTACAGGATCAGTCACTGTATCCAAAATATTTACTGTTTTATAGAACAAAAAGTAGTGTCCGGTCCATGGAGTGTACACTACTTTCTGCTAACAATCCCACAATGCAATTCATCACGTTTTATAGATTTGAAAATTACAGCTATGTGACTCTACAACTGTCAGTGATGACGCAAAACGACAATGTTTCAGTGTCCGAAATCTCAATTTACTGCTCACTCAGTGTAAACTATTGGGGGTCTATTATATAGGGAGCAGTGAATAAGAGAATGGGTGAGTTGTTTTGTTTTAATGTAGTATATTAGACCTCTTCAGTGGAACATGCCTCTGTATAATGGCAGTTAACCAGAGTACATCGAACTGTACCATATAGTGGTGGTATTGCTGAGGTCCAGAGACTTTTAAAGGGAAAATAAAACATAAAAAGACAATAATCACAGAAATATACAGGGGAGGAGTTTTACAATGATGTGTTATCTCTTAAGATACAAAGCTGGAACCAAAGCAAAATAAAACTTTTTAAAAAGCTGTAGAAATATTGTACCAATGTTGACAATGTTGATCACCATATGAATGACAATTTCTACAACTGTTCTGTGACACAAGAGACAAATCCTACCTGGTTTCTTTCTCATTCTTAAAATGTAAAGTTGGTCTGCGTCTATTAGATGTTGCTCTGAATACCCATTTGTGACTTTGTATTGGCATTTTGGCACCTGATTATCGGTGTGACACAGATCTTTACAGATGTACTTTGTGATTTGAGGGCACCAGGCAAAAGGAAGCAGCCCACAAATGCTTTTATTTTTTCAGTAAATCATTTTTTCAAATAAATACAAAGTAAAATTAGTTCGGTATGGTGCGTCGCCCTACAACGCCCTACGTGGGTTTCCTCTGAGTGCTCTGGTTTCCTCCCACAATCCGAAGACATGCAGGTTAGGTTACTTGGTTACTCTCAAATGCCCATGGGTGTGAATGGTCTGTATGTGCCCTATGACCTACGACCTGTCCTCGGTGTACCCCACTTCCTGCCCAATGTGAACTGATTCTACCACCCTGCAAAGGATGAGTGGGTATAGATACAGTAATGGATTGATATTAGTTCTAATCTTGTCTTTTTGCGCCCTTCTGGACCGGGACCAAATACAATTCAGGAATTGTGCTGTTATTTTCCTTTAGTACGCAATTTCAAAGAAATGAACTGTCTAAAAACAGCTGGCATAAAAAGTTGAACTCAGCAGAAAATGTGAACATATTAGCTTTTGTTTTCAGTATCATATTATTCAGCTATATTCCACCTTGTTCCATCGAGGTAAACTGCCTCCAGTAACGACACTGTGAAATCCAGATTCTTTTTGATTTCTTCAAAGTCGACATCTTTCTCCTCCAGCTGCTTCAGCATGCTCCTCAGCCTGAAAGGAAACACAGTGATATTATTCGGATGTGATCGCAACAAAATAAAATGGTAGATGCCCTTTGTGAAAGTACTGCTGTTTCAACTCTCAAAACAGCAACCACTGAGTGGTAACAGCGGTGTGAAACTGATTGGAGGTTGCAGCACTTTGGCATCAAAGTCTCCACATTAAATCACACTGGGCACGGCTATAAAAGTTATAGCTGCAAATGAAAGGTCGTGCTGAACATAATGGGGACTTTGTGTGATACAAGCCTTCTTAGAGCAGCTTTATAAATTGACAGCAACTTGTTGTTGTGTTGAGCGAGTGAAACAAGGTCCAAGAGGTGCTTCAACAACAGGTTGAGAAATCCTCATCAAAGGAAAGAGTTGATTTGGGAGTGATTTAAATGCCAAGCTGTCCAAAGAAAGCCAGTGGCAAAAGGGCATCATTTGTGCCAAATTTTCTATGAGAGGAAAGCTTCCCATGCTTGAGGTCTTATGTAACCCACATTTTGTCAAAGTGGACTCCATTAAAAATGATGTTTTTAAGTGTTGGCCACATTCTGATCTTGTTTGAGAACATGTTGCTCATTCTTAGTTTTGAAACTTTTAATCAAATTATGATCGAGAACTGGTGGAAACGCATTAATCTCCTGCAGTGTAATAAAAAACAAATGCTTGGAGCACCTACAGTGTAACCCACCTGCAGTGTGTTAATGTAATGTCTCAGTAATAAATCCAAAAGCTTTCATAATTTCTTAATACAGCTCCGATGAAAAGAACTGGAATCTTTCTACTTTGATTGGATATAATTATTTTCTGTGGCCATTTGAAAGAGAGATTTATTTGATATGATAACACATTTGTGCCACAGATAATTCCTCTAAAACATTTTGGTGGGCTGCCTGTATGGTGCCATGACCAGAATGATTGTGTTCAAACTGCGCCAGGCCACACCGTGGAGCCAACTCCTGGGGATGAGACGCTCACAGCTTTTCAAGTGTTTATCACGCTGGCAAGGGCTTTCAAAAGCTGTTGAGTCATAAAAATAGCATGCATCTGAATGCCACCGCTCACTTTCAATCTCAAGTAATCTTTCGCGATAACACAGTCTTTTTTGTTTCAACTGTTTGCAGTAGAAGAGCTTCTGACAGGTCGTTTACAGGAAATTACTCGTCAAGTGCACTCGTGAAACTTTGTTTATGGAGCGAAATGACAAATCTTCCTTTGGCTCAGACTTTGTTGAATCTACACACTGCATAGTGTCATCCTTACTCGGTGCACATCAGTACAGCAGCGTAGAGGAGTTTGAATGGTATCAGCTTTGTCAGCACAAATCTTTAAATATATTTCTGTGTCGACGTTTTATTGAGAAAAAAAGAAGAAAACTTAAATCCACGTCAGATCACATCTCATATCAAAAGTGCTATGAATTGTCACAAGAAATGTGTGAATTCCTGGCAAAAAATAACACAAAAACACCCAACAAGGTTTCGAGCTCTGAACTCTGCAGACACTAATACAATGTGTTAACCAAAACAAAACCACATGATCTGTCACCTCTGCAGCGCATTTTCCTGCATGAGTAAGATAAGTGTTCACACAACCACAATGAGTGACAAGTGTTTGCTCAGATGCTGCTAATTAAAAATAAGAGAACAACTATCTTTTTAAAAGGATACATTTTAAGGCAAGGATAAACTTCTCATTCTTTGCTCTGCAGTGATCAAGGTCTGCAGATATAAAATGTGTCAAAAAATCCACTGAGGGCTGCTGCATTATCACTCATCACCCTGTACTGCACGTACAGGGTGTATTTTTGACTCACATATTTCCATTGCTGCAAAACAAGAAAACTCCTACATCTACATCAGAATTCAATCCAGACCTTACTGCACTAAACAGTGATTAATCATGTTAAAGATGTAGCATGTTACTAACTTGTAACTAACTATGATATAATCTGTTCTAATCTTAACCCCCTGTCTTACCTAGAGATGGGAATCTGCAGCCGTTTCTTACGGATTCGCACCAGTTCAGCCATTCCACACTCAAGCTGTGCCCTAATGGACCCCAGAGTTCAGTAAAAAAAAAACAATAACAGGATGAAAAAAGGGAAATTATTGCAGAGAAGTAGTAAGCAGAAAAGTTCTTCAAACCACCAGCGCAAACTTTGTGCGTCCTGAGACAGACTTCTGTTTCAACAGCTCTCCCACCCACTTCTGGGGGGACCTACTCCACTTCACTCTGATTGGTCAGGCAGGACCAAACTGTGTCAGTGTGTGTATGACTGTGTGTGTGTGTGTGTGTGTGTGTGTGTGTTTTTTTTTTTTTCTCTGTGAGTGAGTGAGTGTTTGTGTATATGTGTACACCCGTTGTGTGAAGTGTGAGTGAGTTGACCTCACTCACTGATGAAGTGTTGACTGCGAGGCTTTCAAGCCGTGTGTACTCAAATCCCAAATGAGAATTTTCCACCGCAGCCACAAATTAGGAAACTACACAGAGAGTCTTTCACTGAAACCCACCAGAGTCACCCCAAGCAAGATACATAAACAAAGCCTGTCCTCGAAAGCCACCCACAACAGCCCCATAGGTTAACTGCTGTTCTCGATACTGCCCTGCACAGAAAATGTGAGAGGCAAAAAAAGGCACTCTTACATTTAAAATAATATTTCTTTGACTGCTTAAACAGGTTTTCTCCTTTTTCACTGCTCTTTTTTAGCTGTGGATGATTGTCAAAATTCACCATGCAAAAAAAGAAAATAATTATAGTGTCAGAGACTTCCTTGGCGCATGTACAAACGTTTAAAAAGATACAAAAACTGCAGTGACAGAGCCAGCTGTGGCAGCTTCAATCAACAGCACAGAGGTTGAATCAAAATTAAGATCATATCAATAATTTACTTCAACAGCAGAGTCAAAATATTTTTACTGAACATGCTGCATCAATAAATGTCAGCTGAGTGTTTTCTGAGCAGTAAAGAGAGTATGTCTGGCCCCCCAAAAAAACCCAGCTTTCTGTCCATTGAGACACCAAAAAAGGAAAACACGCAAACCAACAAAAACAGACAAGACAATGAAAGTCGTCCCTAAACACTTTTACAGCTCTAGGTCCTAAATCCATTACTAGTCTTTATTTATAGAGTATTGTGAGAGCTGTGCAACAACGTGGCTTGGGAAAACCCCTGCCTGCTGTCCGCCTCCCTCCTTGCTTGTCCTGCTTTGGCTGCTGGGTCAGACTGACTCTCATGCTCCCATGCTCTTTGACATGGCACAACATATTGCAAAAAGAGAAGTAACATTATGACATATGATTCTCCATCTCCCGTGTCACTTTGAGCTGTTTTTGTTTTCACCAAAAGAAATGTTTAATGTCGAGAATCGACACATAGAAATGCCCAGAGAATGACGCTACTAATATATCCATATTGTGATGTCAATAAAAAATGTAAATGAAAGACTACAGAAGTGAAATTCATCTAGTGTCACTGATAATCCTTCAAAAACTCAAAACTGATTTCCCTTTATGTGCTTGCCAGCCTTTGTCTTTACACTCTAAACCGCTGTAGTCATCCGTCATCCTCTCAGTCTCCCTCTGATGATGACGAACACACACCCTCTGATCCCTCTCTGTCCACTCAGTGACCTGAGCCAATTATTACTCACAAGTCCTACACTTCAGAGAGAGAAATCTGACTTTGTGACACCATAAATCACGTTTAAATGTTTCGTGTCTCTGCATGGGAACTAGATGTTCAAGAGACTGAGGGTGCTGACGGGCACGCAGCAGAGTAGTCATTTTTGTTTTTACAACAGTGGAATCAAATAGATTTTACCCAAGTCAAAGGGTTTTTGACTGGCTTATTATCTCAACTTTATCTGGTCTCTGGGAACCTCACACCCAATCAACCATCTGTGTTTGATTCAAGGGTTTGTTCATCCCTGTTCCGAAAAGCATATTGTCTCACATCCTGTGGTATTTAGCCGTGCAAATAGTTTGGGTTTGCTGAGTTTATTTGGGTTTTCTGCCACCACCCTAAATACAAAGTATGTGAATTGAATTTCATTTGTGGTGCTCACCACCATGAAAAATCACATCAAAATTTTCAGTGTAGTCTCTCTTTCTAGGAAGAGAGTATGCTGTGAACAATTTTCATTTACCAAATAAATAGTCCCTGAACACTATCGACTGTGTGTCGTGTGGATCATACGTAACAAAGACTTTGTTGTGGCTCTAGGGAGGGCAGTGTCGGTCTGTTGGTCGGTCAGTCCACCACTTTGGCTGAGACTCAAATATCTAAACCACTATTGTATGAATCACCATGAAATGTTGTACGGACATTCATGGTCTCCAGAGGATTAGTCTTACAGACTTTGATGATCCACTGACTTCCTTTACCGCCACCCTGTGGTTGACACTTTTGGTTTTTAGTGAAATGTCTCAACAACTATTGGACGAATTGCCATGAAATTTGGGATACATATGGGATCTCCTGAATTTTCCTCTAAGCCCATCATCAGGTCAAAATGTTTATTTGTCCAATACTTTGGTTTGTGACCAAATTCCTTTAGCATGCTAATATGCTAAACTAAAATGGTAAACTTGGTAAACATTTCTTGCAAAATGTCAGCATGTTAGTGTTGTCATTGTGAGCATGTTACAATACTAACATTAGAATTTGCCTAAGTACAGCCTCACAGTGCCGCTAGCATGGACTCGTATTGTTTAAATGTTTTTTTTTTTTTAATGCTGTGAGCACCACAAATGAAATTACATTCATCTCAGGTGTATTGGGGTGAAGACAGAAATCTCAGACAGTTACCTCATAACCTGGACAAATAAAACTAAAAACAATATGTGCATGAATAGAGAAGTTTTTGTAATTTGGGTGAACTGACGTTTAAACGTGTTTGCTTTCCCCCTTTTGTTTCGCATACAGAAACAATGAGCCCAGTGAGATAATCCTTTTGTTTGTTGTTTTGTTGTAATTTGGGAGAAAAAAAAACCCTTTAAGATCATTGAAGTGAATGTGAAAGGACAACATCCTAAATACTTTATATTAGTAGTCATATCATTGATGAGACGCATACAAAGTATGTCCGCATGTTGAAAAAGAAAATACAGTGACACCTTACTGCACAGCACACCATTCACAGAATAAACAGATCTATCCCTTCACCATCTTTATGGCCCACAACAATCTGAGAATGTTACTGAAAACTGTCCAACCAGCAGATTTACAGAAATACAAAAAGAAACCATGAAAGGCAGTCTTACCGTTCCAGTGTGGTCCTCCATGTCACAAGACTGAGATGTCTATCAGCTGCTCTGTGTATCTTGCAAGTTGGTGTCATGACCTCTGGCTCTGAAAGCTGCTGAAGACCATGTGTGTGATTGTAAGCGTTAGAGAGACACAGTATGAGCTTGTGCCTCAGTGTATTACTATAAATCCTGAATGTGTGAATGTCTTCTGTTTGAATGTGTATATATAGTGCTGTAGTTTATGTTAATCTACACTGCTCTGTGTTTAGACTCTCAGATATATCTAGTCCTTTCCTCTGTGTATATATACTGTATTTTGCAGTGTGTGCGCAGTATGTGTGTGTGTGTGTGTGTGTGCGCACGCGTGTGCATGTGTGTGTGTGTGTGTGATCCTCAGTGTCAGCAGGAGAGGCTCTGTGTCACCAACACAATCAGCAGAGAGTCTTTATATCAGGACCAGAGTTTCCACCATTAACTGTCCTCAGTGTCGCGGGACAGGATCCACTGTGGAGCTACAAGGGATCAGTTTGTTTGCATCATTACAAATATTAATACTTCTTATAATACAATTTTATGTATATAAATATAACAAAATAATATGTAATTATTTTGCTTTGCAAAAAATGAGAGATCATATCAGTAAAACTTTACTTTAAGCCCACTATTTAGCATTTATAAGCAGCATATACACTTTTAATAAAGGGTTTATAACACACTAAAATGTAGTTATAAGCAGATTTTAAGACATTTTAAGTGTTTATTAATGTACAGTATTTGTCAACAATTATAACTTTTCCCATGAAGACATATATCAAATTATTACAACTGTCTTTTATTAAATTGCCATTCATTATCTTTGTATACGCCAGCCTCCACTTACAAGTGTATAAACACTTATATCTGCTGTTATAACAACGTTATAGTGTGTTATAAACCATTTGCTAAATGTTTATATACTGCTTATACATTCTAAATAGTGATGGGTACAGTGACCACCCTCCTCCAAAGCAGGCAAGGAAAAATCCCCATAAAATCTTTAACAGTAAGAAGAAATGAAAGAAGCATTAAGGATCTCACAAGAAAGGGGCAGCTTATGAGTCTGGTTGGTGTCTAATGGGAAGCATGATGAAATAAGAATGAGCAAACCTCCCAACAGATATCTGGCTGCTCCCTCTGCACATAACAGAAATTATAAATGAAAGAAAATATATGTTTTTTTACAAACAGTATCTTATTCATGTAGTTTTGGCCATTATTGGTTGTAATTCTATTCATTTTTTCCCCTCGATGCCACATTTCATACTGTATGTGATTATGTGCTGTTTTTAGAATCTGTCATTTGTTTATTCATCAATGTTCATCTGTGTATTCACGTAAGTGTTGCCTGTAGTGGGAATTGAAGGTCTTATGCTCTTGTGAGATCGCTGGGTCCCTTCACACACACACACACACACACACACACACACACACACATTCTCTACACAAACGGATGTGAACACCCATATCTCCAGCGTGGCAACCAAACAGCTGTAGCTGCAGAATAGGACGAGAAGGGAGGAGACAGAAGAAAAAGGGAAAAAAAAGAGGGACAATTCTGGTTGCAAAAGAAAAACACTGAAGGGGCGTCTAAAATTAACAACAAGCACTTTTGGTTCTGCAAAACTGGAGTGCATCATTTAAATTGTACATGAAAAATGAAGAGGACAAGACTCTCATCCAGGGAGGAAGGATGGGAGGGTAGCGAGGGTGGAGGACAGACTGGAAATAGACTTGTTGAATAAAGACCAAAAAGAAAACAAATAGCATATTATTATCATTTTTATTCGTGGAAAAATCGCAAGAAATAATCTTATACACCAACTATTAATACAATGATCTATTAAAATTCTTAATAAATGTGGTTTCATTCTAAATATATTTAGTTTTCTTTACATCATGGCACTCATGGTGTCTGGCACTGATGTGTAAAATATAAAAGGGATGTTACAGAATATACCTGATTTGCATTTTGCATTTGAATTATTCAAGCTGATATTAGTAATAATACAGCAGTTGTAAATCTACACTATAATACTGGTAGAAAAGCACCATAAAAGCAAGAGGGAGGGAGGATCTTTTGTAATGTAGATACATAAAGAGTGCTAAAATATCCAAGGCCATGATTATCCTGGTGTGAATGTGTAGACCTGTATGCATAAGAGACTTAATGGTAATGAAAACAAAACATGCATCTACATTAAAATAGTCTCTTGGATAAATAAAAGTTAGATTAAACGTATTTAACAGAGTCTTCAGCCCAGAGTGACGATGAAGGCCCTGTACACCTCTCTGTAGGCGTTTCGGAGCAGAACATACGGGAAGCAGCTCTCCAGCATGTCTTGACTCAAGAACGGAGACTCCTCCACAATCTAAGTGAATCAGTGTTGAAAGTGTTAAAGGATGATAATTCTACATTTCTTTATTGTTAACAAATCCCATTAAAAGAGCAAAACTTGTCTGCTCCACACCCATTCACTTCTACTGAAGATATACATCTTTAAAAACAAGTTACTAATATATATAGTTTCATTTTTAGAAAAGGTAATTTCCTTAAACAGTTGGGCACTGCAGTTTTTAGCAAATGTTACTCAAACAGGAGAAAATAATGCATGTGTTGGGGACTATTTTCAGCGGTGGATTAATACACATTTGGTGTGCTAGCAAGTATTTAAGCCAGCAGTGCCCATGTTCATTGTAATGAAGTAACATGTCACCCAGTGCAACAGAGAGGCTCATGTGATGTGTTTTTAATTGTTTTTGGACAAAAAATGAATTCTATCGCACAGAGGAAAAAGATATATCAGACTCTGAAAACAGACAATACTTGTTGGTCGGGTCAATTCATTGCTAGTTTTGGTATTTTCGTGGGATTTGTTGACTATACAAAAAATAATGAATAAGACCAGTTTTATATTTTAAACACATTTGCACCGTAACAATTTTCCATAACACAAAATTACTGTAATTATGTTGAGGATTTGATAAGGTTGTTGATTAATACCATTTATTCTGCACTTACTGTAATTTAGTGTGGGCTGAGATTTCTATATTCTTGATATGGAAAAAAAAACCCTCTCCACTCATTTGAAATTTTAGTTCCACTTTAAAATATGCATACTTACTATAAAGAGTTTATAAAATGTCCCTAATGACTTTATTGTTAATCATTCTTTTATTAGTGCTTTAAAGATAACAAGTAAGCCATTACAGAAAACACTGCGGGCGTGATGGCTTATTGTAAAGAGAAAAACCTCAATTAAGGAAGGGTCATAGGTTTTTCCATCAGTCATTTTATTAACCCACTTGTGCCTTGTTGTGAATTTGAAAATACATGATTAATATTGTACTGGCAAGCCTACCATGTGCAGGAGCAGGTAGATGGACTCTCGGTTTTTGCTCTCCATTCTTTCCACGTTTTGTCCCAACTGAAGCAGCGTGGAGGAGGCCAGCTGTGGAATAACACAAAGTTAAAAAGAGGCACATCAAACAACTGGAACGTTTTTACACTGGTGGACTTGACCTCAACTGGGACAAAAGGTTGGCAGTGTCTTGAGAAAGCTCTTTAACTATAATATTGTCAGAGTAGTGTGCCCAAGAAACCATTTAGCCCTCGTCATATGTCTATTATATTTACGGCTTTTCTAAGATTCTTTGCACCATGCCACAATCATCTGTGTTTTCTGTGAAACTATTTATTAATGCAGTGCTCCTTAATACAAAGCAATGTCTACTTCAGACCCCTCGTCACAGGGTGCAGGTCTATCAGGTATGCACAGATCAATTGAAGAGTGATTTTCCTTTCTGAGGCTTCTTTTTTCAACTTTTTTAGGCCTGAAGAGGTAAAACTATCCCATATTTCACATGAAAAAAAGAGCAAAAATTAGAAAAAAGTCTGAAATATATAACACAATTTTGTGTAGCAGGATTGAGATTTTCTTATTTCCCACCAAGATTCATCTTCTAGGAACCCTAGAAACCACTGTATTCATTTTTTTCATTTTTCACTGATTTGTGAAGCCAGACCATATAATAAAATCTGACCTTTTTTTTAATTTAAATGCTAAGAACTTAATAAAACCTTTGCCACTCACCAGGAGAAACTCTTTGAGGTGCTGCTGTATGTTCTTGTTCTGAACAGTGAACATGGCAGCAGCCAGCTGGTTGATAGCTGTAGCTAAACAGTGGATGTTGTTGTTGTGGCCTGAGAAAATAAAAAACACAAAAATTCAACACTGAAAAATAGAAAGAATAGAATAGCTTGTCCTGTAACTTTAACCAGAGAGAGGATGTTTTCATGGCCTGACAATTAGAAAAAAATTGTACTTAATGATCCGTAAAACTTAAGAGGAAGCATACTGAGCATACTTCCTCAGGCTCACAGGGTAAATCTATTTCAAACATGCCAATGGAAAATAGAGACAAAGAAAATAATCTGAGACAAACGCCACACTGTGCTTTGATAGAAATCTTGGCTATTTGCTGCTCCTAATGTTGCAGTCCAGGCCCGGAGCCAAGCGGTTAGGGTCAGCAGGGCCACATGCCAAGAGTAACTGTATCGATGCACGTCAGCTGAACTTATCTGTAAACAAAAGTCTCTCAGTAGAAACGTGTTTCTCATTAACCAACATACTTTGCTTCGGACCACGTCAGTCAGACTGGAAAGTATGATACACAGAGATGCTAATAAGCCTAGCGTTTCAGGGTGGAGTACCTAGTTTAGACACTATCAACAGATGGCTGGAAGAAGTAGTCATTAGTATTTGGTAGAGGGCTGTCTGGAGACTAATTACTGTCAAGCAGTTTGTAGCAGCTGAAAATGAATGAATGAATATGCACCTCCATGCTCTCGGCTGTAGTAAGAGTTGGGGTCCAGGGCCAGGGTAGGCAGGGACACAGCGACGTAGACCAGCAGCAAACAGGACAGCTTGTACTCCTCATCAATTGACGTGTTATCTGCATAGAAAACATTAAGAGATGAAAGAACACTCTCTTTTTCCTGATGACTAAGCCATTAGATCACGCTGTCTACAGAAGTAGCACTAATAGTTTAAGTGTTTACCTGTCTGCATACTGCCGATAGCTGCGACGAGGGCAGGATCAATATCGCATGTCAAGCCCGCAGCAGAAGCCAGCTCAAAAACACTTAGAGTCACCTGTAAGGTCATAAAGCATTAAAGGAAGTGCAGCTAAAATAGGCAGTTTAAAGCCTTTGCAGCAAAGAGGTGCATAATGCAGACATGAAGTGCAATTTAAATTTAATGCACCATTTAAATTTTCATTTTTAAATTTTGTTGCATTTAATTGTCCCATGGCGAGAAAACACCACAAAAACACAGCCAGTAGGATGCTGATCTGTGCTTTGCATTTTATGTAGCAGTCGCAAAAGTGACATACAGTATATTCTTTAAGGAGTGACACTAAATGAGTGGTGGGTGTTTTTGTCTCGACACACAGGTTTTGATCTTTCCCTATTTCTGGTTGCATGCATGGTTGGCCTGTCTGGGCAGGATGTTTCCACTGATGTGGTTAAGCTGCAGTGGCGATCAGAGTCTCTCTCACGGAGGCATGGGGGGGCTGCTGACGTCTTTGGGGTTATCCTGGCCCCGGCTGTGGCACGGCTGTCATGCCTCACTCAGAGGCCAGACGTAAGTAAAGGAAGGAGGGGGGAGTTCATGAGCTACAGTCACACAGATTGCTCCAGAGGGAGATAAGGAATTTAATTTGGTTGGTACTAGAGAATATATATAAAAAAATTGTTTCTCTGCAACTCTCCTACTCAGATCTACTGTTGCTACTACTTTTATTTAAATAAATAACATTCTGCCACACATTGTGCTACAGTATATTGTGCATTCTTAACCTCTGATGTCGGTCAATCCCCCAAAGTCTCAAATGTAAATACATCCGGATAAATGTCGATACAATAATATGCCTTCAACCTAAATTCTCCCACACTAAGTTCCTGTGAAAATAAACTGTTCATATACTGTTGATAAATTGTGATGGGATGATTCATGCACAGTGAAACCCTGATTATTGCACAACATATGGATGTCTATGTTTTTTACAGTGATAGCTGCCATAAAGTGGTATAAAAGCTGTGTTTTACCTTGATGTCAGCTTCAGGGGAGATGAAGTCTCTCAGGCACTTGATGGGCCCCACCAGGTACGGGCAATGCTTCTTCAGGATCTAGATTATAGGATTATATGACGCAATATTACTGAGCTCATACATAATAAAGGAAAGAAAGCAGTTTTCTTCCATCTTTATAGAAGATGAAGATTAGCAGTACATGGAACCATAATTCACCTGTAATATTTATTTTTTTCCTGTTTATATTTTTTAAGGACTTTGAGCAATTTGACTGAAAGGTGCTGTTGTGTTGTTTTAAATATTGAGACTGAGGATAAACAGGGACACTACAGGACAATAATGTGTATGTGATTAGCAATAAAGTTGACTGGACAATAACCTGTCGTTCAGAAACTCTGGAAAACCTTGAGATACTTTAAAATATATATATATTTTGTCAAACCATTATTCCCAAGGTCAAGAATTACTAACCCTTTCACCCTTAATTGTAACTTTCTTAATTCATAAAGTACCACGTCCTCTTGTCTGTTGTATCTACACTGTATTACAAACAGTCTCATCAGCACATCAACCGTCTAAGAGTTTTATATTATCATAAAATCTTGTTGGACATTACGTCTTTCAGACAGTCCTGTGCCATTGCTCTGAAGGACAGGATCACCCCGATGATGGTCACCCTCTTCAGCATGTTCTCTCCACCTAGAAGTGCATATGAAAGAGATCAGAAGTGGGCTGCTCCATATAAAGCAGTAAAGCAGTGCACTCTAGTACAACACTGGGCGAATGTGTTGCTGTTGTCACTGGGCGAATGAGATTATCATTGTGAAGTGACTGACAGCTCACCTGGTTATTTGCACCTAACCATTCGAGAAAAGGTGGCCAAGTAATAAGATTATACATTATCATTCAATTTATATGAGCTTCATAAACTAAGAGATATAGAAAAATATGTAGCATTACTGTACTGCTGACTTTTGTAAAGAGATAAGACATAGATATATCCATCAATTTATTTATTTAGTCTTCACATATGTACTCTAAAAACATTCTATTTATTAAATCATTAGCAACAGTTCTCTACACACGGAGACGTTTCAGCCTCTACCTCCCTCAGCGTCCTAATGATTTAATAAAAAGGAAAATGTAAGGAGAAGATTTGTGAGTGCTTGCCTTATGTGTAAATTCAACGTACGTCTGCTCCTGACTGATAACACCCCAAAGGATTTCAAGAGACTTGATATAAAGATAATGATCCTTCCTTTGTTTTACTTAATTTTTCATTCACATTTATATTGTTTCCATTAATTTAGTCTATTTTTTTGTCTTGCACCTGCCTGCAAGTGCTGACGGTTTTTCCCTTTTCTGCCTCAGATCGTCTCGACAGCATCTTAAAATTAACATAATTAACTACATTTTATGCTTGTCTCTATATTGAAAACCTTACAGAAGGGGTACAAATCAATCCTCATTTGTGTTCATGAATGAATAAGATAATTTTAGTCAACTAATATCATGTTAGCCTGAATTAAATAAGTGACAAAGAACAGAGTCCTGCTGGTCTGCTGGTATATATACTATAGATAGATATATATGTGTATGTCAGTCAGTATAGAAATGATAATGGCTGCTACTTAGAGTGATTATAATACTCCTCTTTTGCTTCTTTTTATTGTTCCTCTTATCTCTGTCATCACGTTCTTTCTTCTCACGTTGTACTTTGTACACTACCTGATCTCCTCCTGTCTGCCTTTCTCACACCTACACCTTTTATCCATTCCTTTCCTTTCAACCCCCTACCTCTACCCTCCACATCTCCTCTCACGTTCCCCTCTCCAATTCTCACCTGTCAGCCTCTTTTTAAGATTGGCCATTTCCTCTGGCTTATCAAAGTTGTTCTTCATCTGTACCAGGACGTCCATATTTTCAATCACCAGTTTCTAACAGAGGAGAAGGAAGTGAAATAAGTGATAAAACCACCTTCAGGTGGGAGTTATAATGGAGAGAGGTCAGAGCTGTGACAGATCTGTCTCTCATTAAGTTCAGAACTGCAGTGCTGAAACTCCTCACTTCAATCATAGCTGTCAAAGTGGGGAGCCTGACACAGTACGGCAATAATAACTGGTTTCTATGTGAGGATCAATTGTTTTAAAGTTTGACGGGATAAAGGTAACTTTAAAGCACAAAAATGCTTCTATATGCACACCTTTCCTCACAAAATGAGGACTTCATTGTAATTTATTTACTTCACTATATATATCTTGAAGTAAACATGTATATGCTTTACTACTGTGCTCATGGATTTGACTATATACCTTTGTAAATGCAATAACTACAAAATTGAGTTAAGACCTGAATTTGACTTTTGACACAGATTGTTCTACTTTATAAAAAATATTATGCCATAGCAATGTATAATGTATAAAGAAATATATAATGTATTATTCTGTGTGCACTCTGGCTTGGTAATTTGCATGCTCCAGAAGGCACTGCCACACCAACTAGACAGCTAACTCAAGAGAGCTAACCATATAGTAAAGTAAAAAGAAAGAAAGCCAGGGGTAGCCTTGGCTAAAACTACATTTACTAATTGATGTTTCTCTTGATGTTATCTGTAAATGAAAAATATCCATTTTGATGATTTGACATTTTTACAATTTAGTTTGTTATTCCACGTAACTAAATGAGTAGCTAAATCCAATCATGGTCGAGAAAAACAACAGATAAACTCAAAGCTTAGAGATAACTAGCTTAGTGGCTACCATCTCAGCTTTTGACTCAGGAATTTATATGATTTGGTGTGGTTAAGCTGCATTTAGATCATATATTTAAATGTATTGAATTGTGAATTAATTTATTATATTAATTTCATTGTAAACAATAATAGCAGATGGACTGACAGAAATACAGCAAAACTGAGATTAATTTAATTCCTATTAGCTATGGATTGTAAATAATCAAAATAAAATGTATTTTCTTAAACAAACTAGTTAAAATGGACAGGAAAGCTGAAAGAACATTTTTTTTATAATCCCCTTTGCATTCCTTGAAGACTATACAAAGGCAGAGTGCAGTAGCTCCTCTGTATATTTTAGGTGTTATGTATGTAGGTTATATGGCAATGATTTTGGGGCGGGGGGTAAAATAATCAGGGCATAAAATAAAAACATTACAACTTTTTTTCTCAGTTACACTGCTTCTGGTGTTAGTGCTCTCTGCCTTTGTAGGGGAGTAAAGTCTTCCCTCTACAGATAAGTACTACTCAGTTTTCATCAGAGTTACTCAGATAAATCAGTAGGCCAGTGATCTACATCCTTGAAAGGAGCCCGTTGCATCATACTGTACCTTCAGCTCACTGACTTGAGAGGTGATGTGCCACATCAGGTTCTCACTCAGAAACTTCAGGCCATATGGACCAATAAGCTCCGCCAGGGCCTGTAACTCTGTTCAGAAGGCGATATGAATAATTTAAGGATCATGATTGGAGGGAGATGAGGGATCAACAGAAGCTTAAGTTGATGTTGATGTCAAGCAGCCAAACATGTCTACAAAAAAGCACAACAGAACCAGGCTCAACTGGAGATGCACTGTTTGTTTCCAGTTTCCAGTGTGGATCTGACACAAAGCTCGACTCTCTACCAGTGACAAAAATAAAAAAGGACACGGATTAAATCGGATTTGTGAGTGTAGCTGAATCAATGAGAGAGAGACAACTGCAGCTATTAGACCTTTCACTCAGCTCAACATCTCTGTCTGAATATGGATGGATAAGGACGTGTGTGGTTAAAATTGGAGGTGGTTAATGGATGAGCGAGTGAGTCACTGCGAGGCAGACAGATACCTCACTACGGAGTAAATATAGACAACGATGATGACATTGTGAGGGGGCGTGTATTGAAGTGCAGGGTCTCCGAGATACCATGTGTGTGCATGCCTTATGAATGCATCTCCGAGCGTAGGTGTGTAAATTGTCCGTGTTTGCTTGTGTGTACACGAGCCAAGGTCTGTAGTGGAGTGAATATAGCCATAATACAGTCATGAGGAGGTCCACTGCTCCTACAAGGCAGCGTGGAGTCGGAAAGGGAGGCTGTGTGGAGGAGAGACAAGTGATGCTGGAATAGTTGTGAGGCAGGGGCGGAAGAGCGGGGGAGATGATAAGCAATACTGAACTTTACATTAGCCAGGCAGTGTCAGAATGCATCGCATGACAGGCAGCATGAAAGAAAACACCACACACCACCACAATAACAAGCTCCACAAGCTCTTGAGCAATAATTCTACCTCTGGATGTGGTGTCACGGGAGTGAACGAGATCTGCAAGTTGTGCCTTTTGAAAAAACCGAGTCATCTCTTGGATCTGTGGGCCCGTGATCATTAAACTTCAGAGTACTGGGGGAACTTTTTGATTCTGTCAAGTGTAAAGCCATGTGTCTGCAAAAAGTGAAAATGGAGGAGAACATTTCTTTCTCCCCTGATGCCTTTTTGCGCTTGTCATGCAGACATTCTCATAGAAAAAAATATGTAGTAAGGCGTTTGTTTTTAGGCAAACTTTTCTCAGATTACATCCACATGACTAACATTCTCCATAATTTGCAGTAATTAAATACATGAATTTGGTGTACAAGTTCATAGCAAACCACACCCAAAAGTTAGAGTTGTTGCTATGGATACTAAACTCTGCATGTCACTGATGACTGTCATCTGAATTACTTTGTTCTGCAATGCAACATGCTATGAAATTCAATGAATAGCTACATAAACTGTAAACTTCTGCAGCTTTGTATTATTTGTCTCCCATTTCTTTTATCAGCTTCTTTGTGAAAGACAGAGGCGACAGTACAAAAAATGTGCAAAAAGTAGCACTTCTAGCTTTGTTATTAGAGCCATGAGCATTCATCCAGATGAAATGAGAAATGTACCTTGAGGTTCATATTGACATATTGACTTACTGCTACAGATTAAATGACTTTAATTAAACTTTGGGGCCGACCTGATATATCTGAAAACTCCTCTGCTCTGAAACTCGGGTCATTGTCAGTAGTCTGGTTGACGAAGCAGTGCATCGTGGGACAGTGAATGATGAGGGAGTTGCTGGCCTGACGCAAGAGACTCTCCAGGAACCTGCGGTGCAGAAAAAAAAAAAAACGTCCTCAGCCTTTACACTACAGACGTTTGAATTACAGAGAGTGAAAGTGAGAGAAAAAGAAAAGGGACAAGACAGACAGGAAATAAGGCAGAGAGAGGATGCACTTGTGTGTGCTACTTGCTGTGCTATATGCATGCATGGTGCTTCCTGTGCCTTTCTGTGTGTGATGGCTATGCTAAACACCTATATATTACACACACCAGTTTGTGTAGATGGTCGTAATGGTCTGCGCTCCACGTGAGTCCAGTGGCTGTGTTTGCTGCAGCAGGACGTTCTTCACCAGCCGGGTGACATCCACATTGATGTAGCTGGAGAGGCTGTGCAGGCTGGCTGTATAGGCTTTTAACCCTGCCAGGAGGTCCGAGGGACGGGTTATCTCCTGGGTGGTCTGGTTGTAATTGGCCATTCTCACGATAATCCTGGAGAAACATGTTTAACCAACGTCACTTATTACCAGGCCAGAGTGGACTGAGGGTGGACAGATGGGACCTTAAAACAGGTTAAACGAGCCATGGCATGGTACTATACCCTCATTAGGTCAGCACATTCACTGCTCCAGGGCTTCACTGCAATTGTATTTATTTTTTTGTCAGGGACCTTCACTCTCTCTCTTTCTCTCCCTGACTACACTGTATTTACAATTTTGGCCATGGAAGGACCAATCACTGCAGGCGTGCTGCTACTCAAGGGCGCTAATTTTAGGGTGACAGGGGAGATAATCATCAGCTAAGACAGGGAGACTAAGCAGAGCATATACACAGAAACATTAGGTTGCCCTGGTACCAAGCCCTAATCTAAATAACAGTTAGCACTGAAATGACTCTCCAGGAGCAAGGGAGTGACATGATGGATCTCCTCTCAGATTTTTGAGTGGGTGCAACACAGTCTGACACGGAGGAATCAGATAGAAAAGCAGGGTTCATTATAGTGATGGGGAAGACATTTCGCAAGAGACAAGCTCCAAATGATTCCCTAATTGTCAGGAGGACAAAAAAACAACTGTGTGCAAATCGTGGAATGAGTGACAATTTGAAGAAAATGCAGCTTGAGATGCTTTTGAGTTTTCCCAGTGCTCTGTCACATCTTGGTCAGAGTGTTAAACATTTCTACAGCCCTTGTTCAGCGTGGAGGTCAGCCTACTAGTGCAGTTGCTATGCGAGCATTTAAGCAATGAGTTTGGACATAGTCAGCAGTATAAAAACAGTGAAATGATGGCATTATGTTAGCACACTGAGGTACAGCTGTACAGCACATTTACGCACTGGCAGAGGAAACAATATTACATGGACAATACGTTCCTTTCACAATGAAATCAGGCGCTCATGTCAATCATTTGCATATTTCTGACAGTAATGTGGAGCCGCTGAAGTGACATATGAGTGACAACGAGACGCTTCTGGTGCACATGAGATAGTTTCTAGTGAGCACAGGATTCTTTAGAGGAAGAATAAATTGCAAATGTCACCTTAGGGACTTTTTATACACCTTCAAGACTTATTACACCATCCACATTTAGTCAGACAAATATAATAAGACCCCAACCCCACTCAGCATACTCAGAGAAGCGTATCTCCAGATGAGAAAGGAGGAACTCTGTGGGAACAACGATGTGGTCGAAGACAATGAAGTCACTGCAGAGACTGTAGGAGGAGCAGAGCTCTGTCAGCATCAGATGCAACTTGTCCACACTAGGAGAAGAGGGAGAAAGAGAGAGAGAGAGAGAGAGAGAGAGAGAGAGAGAGAGAGAAGGGAGGATGCAAGTCTTTAGGAACGTAGGACAAATATTTTGCCAATGACTGTAGTATGGATGTGCTTTTCTCAGACAAATAAGGTAATAAACATGTTAGAGAATTGTAAAACATCTCCAAACTGAGGCAGCAGGGAAGAAAACTGAGAGGAGGGAGAGAGACAGCATTACAACTCGTCAGAATTAATTAGTGAGCTTTCCCACTGTAGCTATATACAGAATATGATCAAAACGATGAAAACGCCAACAATAAAATGTGCTGCCAGTAAAAGTGTGCAGAGGCGTTTTGTTTCTTATTTTCAATAGCTTGGTTCAGTACCCGTCCAACCCTGACTGATTCAACTTGAAGGGTAATAAAGTTCAGAACAAATAATTTCTTGTAGGCGAGAGCATTTTTAAGAAATCGGGTGACTATTTGAAAATGTCAGCAGATATTAAAATATTTCTACCAACATGCATTAACCTAATTCTCACCTTTGCCAATCACAATTGTACATTGTTGAATGTTTATTTGATTGCCCTTTGACCTGAACAAGTGCTGCTGTTAATGCTGCATGTGTCCAGAAATGAGGAATGTATTATTTACAATCACTTTTTGAAACTTCTGCCAATTCAGTATAATTATTGAAGGATCAGGCAGAGTGAGAAATGTAGAGAAAGTGATGGTAATAATCAGGGAAACAAGCTGACTTGGTGACGACGGCCCGGTCTTTCCTCTGGCTTTCAGCGCCTGGCTTCTCTTTCTGGACCTCTCCTTTCTTTGGCACCGGCTTCTTTTGCTTTCTGTGGCGAGCTGCGCTGATGGACTCGGCACAGTGCTTGGGCTGCAACTAAGGGGTTATCAAGTGGAAAGAGGTGGATGCAGAGAAGGAGAGAGGAAGGGGGGAAGAGAGAGAGATAGACAGAGGGAGGAAGAATTCAGCCCAGCAGATATTGGGTAACATGCTCAAACACAAACATGGGAGTTTTCATTCACATTGGAAGCACTGAAAAAGTAAACACTTTTGTCATATTTTCCTCAAGAGATTAGAGAAAAAACACCACATTAATCAACTCCAGAGTTTTAGACCCATCTTATCATTTTATTCAAATTCTCATGTCTGTCCACTGCCTCCAGCTAAATCCACTGATGCCAAGCTGTGACTAGTGTGATTATATTTGGATATGGAGTTTGGCAGAATCAATCTGCGCTAGATAATGAGGTTTTTGTTTTTTTTAACCTGAAATAGGCTCAGACTTCACCTGGTCATTGAGGTTGCACTGCTCAGCACATATCTCTAACACAACACTGCTGGTCAGCTTGGCTATCTGCTCCAGGAAGGTCACACACAGGCGCAGACTCCTCTTCTCCATAGCCTCTATCTACACACACACAAACAAGTGCAGTATGTGTGAATGACAGAGGCACAAAAAATGCATTCCTGAACACACACATACACGCACAAAAGTAGAAGGCATATTTTCCCCATAATTTACCTAGTTACATTCAGTTCACTGTTAACTATATAGGAACTGTTTTAGGTCTGAGTCCATGCCTGTGATTTAACAGCAAAGAAAAGGAAATCTCAGTATCTCAGAGTATAAAGTCAAAAAAGTTGCCATGAATGAAGAAAATGCTTTTGCTGTCATGACGCAGCTGGTGAGGTAAAAGTGTTAGAAATTAAACTTCATGTAGAGTGTAACCTGTGTCTTCACTGCCCCCTCAGCTGATGATTATATATGAATATTATATATATGATGAATAGCTCGGTCAGCAAATGACTGAACACTGACCTCTTCTGGGCAGAGAGGGTGTCCACACTGGCTGAAGTGAGCACAGACGGACGGGAAGGCCATGAGGTAACGCTTCACGGTCATCTCCTCACTGCTCTGGCAAAACATCTTCTCAAAGACACGCGGGTAGAAACTAGAAAACAAAACATCAAAGAGATCAACCTCGTAGGAGAAGTGAAGGGAAGAGAAGAGAAGAGAAGAGAAGAAACTGACCAGAGTATGGACACTTCAGATGTCTCCTGCAGAAGTTCTTCCAGACTGTCCACCATCCTGGTGTGAAACTGAATCATGTTCATCACCTTCGCCAAGTCAGGGTAGTCCTTTAGTGGAAGAGGGGCCTTGTTCACACTTGTGTAGGCCTAAAAACAGAAGACAAAGAATACCTTAAGGTGGCATTCACCAAGTTTTACAATGACAACTGAATATTGTGGGATATTTGATATGTTGCAAAAACCTACCTACCTGCAATCTCAACCAGTCCAGTCTAAGCGCTCTGAAGTCAAACTCCTCTTTGTTTTCCACTGCAGAGTAAAATAGAATCTATCATTATTCAAATTAAATTCCTTATGTTGCATTTTAAATCGAGAAAAATATTGTAAGATAATTGCAGCATTTTGTTATGATTACCTTGTTTGACCGACAGAGCAGACAGGGTTGAGACGAATGAGCTCATCAGGACTGACTCCTCTTCTGGACATACATACATGTTCTGCAGAGGAGGAAAAGGTTTCTAAATGCATGCTGAAGAAGGAGAATAAGGGATGCATTCAGTAATAAAAGCACTGCTAGCTTCCCCCTTTCTGCCACTACTTGCACCTCAGTTAATGAAAGAAAAATGCACAGAATTACTGTACATGCTCACACACACACACACACACACACACATATGTGCATGTTATCTTCAGGTACCTGTATGGTGTCATTGAGAACCAAGGCATCAAACTGTGCCAGGTACTGGACATGGTAGCGCTGAACTACATGGCTGTACTTTTTCATCAGACCTCTTAACTTCTCCATGTGGAACAGCAGCTCTGCCATCTGACTGGAAAAACAGAAAAAGCAAATTAACACCAAAAATATTCACTTTCCATTAGCTTTCATAATTAAAATGTGTACAAATGAGCCCTTTTAAAATCTCTTCTGCACACTTTAGGATAACTGCACCACTACAAACTCATGTGCATAGCTGCTGCACTGGTGAGAGACATCTGTAGAGTGGAGTTGCAGCAAGGGAGAACTTGCTGGCTGCCAGATTTTTGCACACTAATATGACACAGTGGTTTACGTCTTCTGCACCTATGACCTACTTGTCAATGTAGTCCTCAGGCGTCTTTATCTTTGGCATATTCTCAGAGTGTCTGACGAGCCACAGGACCTCGTCACGGGAAAATGACAGAGCCATGAAGACAAACAGTGCCTTGGGGATTTGATTGGCACACAGAACAGAGAAGAAAGAGGGATGTTAGGAAAGAGTCTCAGCTACAATTGGTAAAAGTCACAATTACAATGAAATGAAGGGTCATTCAAAGGAATTCCCCCCTCCTGTCTAAATATTCCCAAGAGTCTGAGATGTGTGCAGGATGGAAGCTGGATCAAAGATACCATTTTTCAAAAGTCATGTGACCAGAATTTCATTTTGGACTTATAACTTACACTAATGCAATGATTTATATTCCTCAAGCAGAGCTGTTACGCTCATTACTGTACTTCTACCTTTGGTCCCAGAAGTCCCGGTTCATCCTCCAGAACTTTAAATAATTCCATCATCGCTCCTCTCAGAAACTGTCTCCTCTCTCTGTGCATAGCTCCACTGGTAATAACACAGGAAATGGACATGGACATTTGGTTCTTACTGCTCATTTCAAAATAAACACACATCAATGAATATTTAATATTATGACACAAAAGTGGTAAAAACTTTGCTTGGTTTCCTGCCGGTCTCACCAGTTGACTATAGCGTACTCACGACACTCCTTGATGTCTGCGACTCGCTTGCTATACCTGAAAAAAAATGAAGAAAGGATGAATAAACAATATAAAGAAGCTAATTAAAAATCAAAAAATCTATAAAGCAGTTATAGATGTATTTATCCCAGGGGTCAGGGAGTATAAACATTTTGTGTATGTGTATCATCTTTGTCTTGGCATGTATTAACTTGGCTGTGGAATCAGCTTTTATCTTCTGAAACTCTGATGAAGAAATACGAAGATGTCTTTAACTGTAATCAGTAAGTACTGTAATCTCTAGTTTATAATTTATATCATGTCACCTTCATCACTTTTTATCTCACTTAACTTTTAGTCTATAATCCAAGCTCTTTTTCTCCTAATGAAGACACTAAGGTCCCAACCCTTACTCTTGTCAATACCTTACTCTTTATATCTATAATAATGAGCAATCAAAGAGACCAGACGAGAGGTCCTCAACAGTTCAGGACTCTTTAATCCAGGGCGGCGAAATGAGAATGGCACTTAAGGTGCAGTTTTAAATCAGTTCTCCTTTGTTAACTGAAACATGATTACCCATTGCCTAGTATCTTGCTTTTAAAAGTTTTATTCATCAACTAAGACTATTTCTCACAGTGTCTAGAGAGCATACTGTAGCAGTGCAGCTTACATACCCTTTGATGCTGTCGAAGAGGTCTTCGGAGACCTTGTGTATGTTGAGTACCTCATCTCTGGTGAGGGTGAGGTAGAGGCCGCTCCGCAGAGCCATCTTCCACAGCTCCTGGGAGGCCTGGTTTGTATTCAGGCTGGTGTGGCACAACAGGAAGCCGACTACAAGGGGCACAGTCAGCAACATTTATATGATACAATCTGTGGGGCTGGCACATCGCTGCTGCATGTGTTTACACAGTCATTAATTGGGTTTAAGAGTCGTTTGCTGAAACCTGTGGTCTGAGATTTATGTTTGAGTACAAAGCTTTTTTTCCTCTCACATGTTAAAGTTTTCAAGATGTTCCTGTCATGCCAATAGTCATTTATGAACATCGTTACCTGGCATTGCCTCTGAAGTCAGATTCTTTCACAATAATACTATTCTACATATACTGCTGTTGCGTGTAGCTTGGCTTTTTCATATATTATGTGCAGGATGTCAGTGTGTCTGAAATGTGCTTAAGCTACAACAGGACAAATGTCTTTAAAATTCTGCAGGCAGTGATATTTAAATACAGTATACCTGCATAATATTTATATATGTGTATAAAGTGAAAAGATAGAGGAAGTTATCATTCAGGATGAGTAACACTTACTAATGATCCACCGCTCCATCACCTCCATAGACAGGTATTCACATGCCATCTGTGGCGAACAACAAGCTTATTAACTGCCAATGCCAACACATTCCCTACAGCCTTACACGCTTATGATGAAGTAAAACCCTGTCAGTTATACTATGTGATAGCCATCATAAATATATGGTAGCATCAGCATCTTCATTGCTACTTTATTCTTGTTCCACTTTCAAAAGAAAATCAATCATTTTTGCAAAAATGCACATTATATAATATAGCGCAAGAGACCTATCAGTATCAGTATAGTATATAAGTATATAAGACTTTGCTTTCAAAAATATTATTCTTTTCATGAGAGAAAGTGTTGCCTGGGTGTCCCTGTCTTGGCTGGGCTAGTGGTTCTTTTATGAGGAAGCCACAGGCAACAGGGATCATAACATTACATCAAAGGAGCCGTAATGGCCGTGTTTGAAGACAGCAGAGAGGATGACAGAGGAGTGGAGAGAGATGGGTAGACATAAAAGTTCAGGGAGGAACAGAGAGGTCAAAACACAATAAAATAAATCATTTTCTAAATGATAGCTCTATAATGGGAGGACAGGGAAAATGGGACACAGAGCTACTAATGCTAAATGGACTTCACCTTCAAGACAACACATATCCTGTTATTGCATCTTTAGGCTGTGACACCTTCTCTCATTTCTGTGCCTGACATCACTGGAAAAAACATATTTTAGACACTACGCCCCCTTCCTCTCTCTTTCTCCCTCCGTCAGAGATAAATACAGGAGGGAGGACTCACAGTGTCACAGCAGGCTGGGTCCAGCATGGCAGCTGGAGCACTGAGCAGGCTGAGGAGCTGGGCGCTCCGCCACTGCTCTGCTGGCAGGTTCCTGCGTGGGTAGACCATCTTCAGAGACAGCAACGCCGCCGTCACAGACTAGGAGAGGGACAGAGAAGGAAAGGACAACAGTGAGTGAGGAAGCTGGAGAGAGGCAGAGATAGAGGACGAAGGAAAATGACAGAGATGTAACGAGATGGCAACACTTCACACCAAATTATAGCAAAAACATGCTGGAGGCTCATAAGCTGTTTTTTTGCACATAAGGATATTTTATGATCTACCAGACAGACCAGTGTAACTGCCAGTGTTAAAGAAGTAAATAAAAGTGATAAATCATTTGTATTATTATTGTATGATTTGTACTGTGTTACTCATGTGTAAATCACTTGCAAGATACTCTTTGGCAGTCTTATGTCCACATACATTTGTGTATTTTTAGTCTGTGGCTGTTTTTCATGGTTTGGAGTAGGCTCCTTTGTTCCAGTTAAGGGAAGTCTTAATTCTACAGTACACAATGATATCTTAGACAACAGTGTGCTTCCTTTGGTGTTTCATGACAAACACTATGTGCGCAAAGCCACGTCCACAAAGAAATTATTTCTGAGTTTGGTACAGAAGACTTCGACTGGCTGTGACCTCAACCTCATCCATCACCTTTGGAATGAACTGGAGCTCCGACTGTGAGCCAGGGCGTATCACCCAACATCAGTGCCCAACCTTCCTAATGCTCTTGTGGCTGAATGGTAGCAAAACCCTGCAACCAGGCTCCAAAATTGTGTGGAAAGCCTTTAATGGGGGCTGTTAAAGCTGCAAATTAATAATAATGGTTTTGGAATGAGATGTACAACAAGATGCAGTGGTGTAACAAGAGAAAACAGAAGTGTGTGTCATTTAGAATTTATGCTCTGTGTTTAAATATGTGAACATTAACAAAATATCAAAATGTGTGGGGGAGCTGCATTCATATGTGGACAAAGAATTGAATTAAACTGAACATTTTAATTAAAGCAAATCATCAACAGTGATACACTGAGCTTACCCTTGTGTGAGGGCCAAACTCCTCAGTGAGCTTCTTCCAAGGATGCTCATACTCCACAAACATCTGGCCGAGCCGTGGGTAGGAGGGGTCACTGAAGGGTTTAATTCAGTATTCATTACAGTATGCAATTAATCAAAGCAGGGACAAGAAGAAGGAAAAGAAGTAGGACATTATAAAATACAGCATTGCCAATACTGTGTCAGTCTAGCATTACCCACAGGGATTTTACTGATGATGAAAGTGTTGGATTTCATAAATTAGATCATTTTATACAGCTTGGTTTTTGGGGTGGCTGAAATAATGAAGAGCCGAGACCATTCCCTCTCAAGGGGCTAGCTGTGTGTGGTGTGCAAGTCAAATGTGACATTAAAATGTATGTGTTTGTGTTCCCTGCTCACGTCTCAAATTGAGGTAAGCATTCTGTGTTTTTTTTTTGGAGGGTAAAAATAAATATCATGCAAAGTGGGCAGACTCAAAATGTCAGAATACCGCTTGGCACTCAGAAAAGGTTAGTGGTGGGCTGTTGATGTCTGTGGCAATTAAAATTCGAATTAATTACAAGGATCAGAAAAGTAGTCGTGTTGATGGATGTGGAAACCCGTAATGGCGTTAATTAAAAGCACTTCAATGAAGTGTTTGTCGTAGGTAGAAAGCTGCACTTAGCAAATACAACCCTTTGTTGACTGAATGCTATCTTGATCAATAGGGGTGAGTAAATGGAAAACACATCCATCCATCCATCTAAATACTTTGTACTCCATTTATGATGTTCCTTCAGCATCCATTAAGCAGTTTCATATTTTCTCACCTGCTCCCATTGGTCATCTCATGGGCACAGTTGAACATTCCCACCAGCGCCTTCTTGTCATCGATGCGAGAGAGCGTGATGATAACAGACGTGTAGGTGATGATCAGATCCAAGTAGTTCTTGGTGAAGTCAAAGTTGAATGCCTGAAATCAAAATGTCAGCGTAGTCAGTGACTCTGAAATTACTTACTGCCCTCATGAAACTACGTCAGTCTCACTAGGACATAATGTAGATACAGCAGAGTTAAATGGAGACCTAAAAGAAAGACTTTTTTATTAAACATCATTAATGGAGCCAATTATTCCTCTGATCAAAATCTGTTTTTAGGGTTTTTTGTTTGAAAAAACCTTTAAAAATGATTTTGTATTGTCTTAAGCGTTGTCCTTCAGCAAAAAAGCTGCAGGCTTGTAAAGTGGCTGTAAAAAGGATGTAGTTTCCTTACTGACAGAGAAAAGTGGTTGAACATGCATGGAGGGACAATACTTAGCCATATTTTAGCAAGAAATATGAGTGTGTTCGAACATAGCAGGCATACAGACAGAAGTGGATTATGCTGACGGAGTTGTTTAGATATTTTGTTACTTCTTCCTGAAAACATGGCTCTCTTGAAATCCATTGTAACTGACTGAATTCAAATTGATGAAGCCACTATTCTTCCTCAATAAGCAAACTACGGTCACCGTTCAAGCCGAGAGGTGTAGATAGATTATAATAGACTGGGGGGAAATATCACTTTAATATTATTTGTCAGTTTGAAAAGGGATTAGATCACAGATCCCTTTAAGGGTGTCAAAGGTGAATGCAAAATGTGTTACGACTGCAGTAATAAGAATTAATTGCAACAGCTGGATCTGCAGTTCTATTTGACAAAAAAGGTCCTGCGCTGAGAGATGCTCCCCAGATAAACCAAAGCCACGTGAGATGCTTAAAATGCCCACAGATCACAGGAGACACGATAGGATATACATAATGCACAAGGCAAGAGGTGCCATTTTAATTATGATAATAAAAAAACCTGATGAACTGAACAGGAGGAGGCTGGGGGCGGTGAGGAGAGAAAACACAGCCTGCAGTTTGTAGCAGGAAGGAGTAAACAGCATAGTTGTAGAAATGAGTGAGAGCTTGTCAGATTATCAGCAGATGTTGTTGACGACTTTGGCGCTTTTCCTGACTTAAAACAATTACGAGCCACGCTGTAAATACTCACAATATCAAAGAAGCACTGACAGGCATCTATGGTGTTCAGCAACTCATAAACATGGTCCTGAATGAAGAACAGAGAAGGATTAGATTAGAAAACAAAGACCCGCACAGCAACAAATCAACATTTAAATCATGTTGAGTCTCTAAGTTGATTTCCTAAACACATTATCATTTTCATAGATTCCTGTAGCCTAATAATCATTACACATTTGCATATTTCTATAACATCCTGATTGAGTCATTCTCATTCTTACAAATACCAATGATGCCTTGGCCTGGCTGCGACCTCCATCACAGGAATATGCAAATGTGAAGGGAGGTGTAACAAACTGCACCAAACCACAGTGAGCTAACTGTCCTTGATATTTGGAATAAAATCAGTTATTTTCCTATATCAAAATAAACCACTCTATATGTAAATGTATTCTGTAAACCAAAATATCTAAAATAATGCGTGTGCAGAGAGAGAGAGAGAGAGAGAACACTACAAACACTATCATTGTCCACTGCAGATTTGTGTTTTCATAATTAAAGAATAATATATATTTATTTTTCACTATTTGTTAATGTAGACAGTTGTTAGGTTTTGCTTCTGGTTCTTGTTATGTTATGTAGGTCCTGATCACGTTATGTCAACAAAGCAAATCTGAAATTAAAAAACTTGAGAAGAAAGAAAGAAAAAAGAAAGAAAGAAAGAGACAAAAAGAGACAATCACCCTGAACTCTTTGACATCCAGGAAAGAGTCGTAGTAGCTTGCTGTGGCTGCCAACACTTCAGATTTCTGTCGCTGTATGCCGTTCAGATTTTGCTGCAATAAACAATAAATACAGCTTTTCATTACTGGTGTCATGAGGAGTCACAGTGTGTGAAAAGTAGGCTATATCTTGAGGTCTTCATCCTGTGGGGAAGTTCATTGGCTCCACTTACTACTTGTTTAAACCATCAGCCATGTGCAAATGTTTAAATGAAATAAACAAATATATAAACATAGTATGGACACAATAACAGATATGTATATGTCATATATCAGATATTATGCAATCTAATACTACAGCCCTGCAACAGGCACTAACTTTGTGAGGTATACTGTATCATGTATACTTGTTGAGATTGTGTTAAAGAGTTTTGGAAGGCCAGAGAGGATGTGCATGGGCGACGCTGGTCTGTTTTTTAACACTGTTTTTACAAGTAAGTTGTTTTACAATCTCATAACACATTTGTTTCCTGGAGATCAGAAGATAATAGTTTTGTGATAAAAAAAGAAAATAGTTTGTCAGTTTTTGAACATGACTGTCAAAACCTTGGATAGTTATTTTGTCAACTCAACCTAATGTCACAATGTTTTCAGTGGATCACACAGTAAGTATGTATTGACTGAGAACAAACACCCCTTTGTGTGTCAAGATCCCAAAATAATAATTTCATGATCACAACAAAACAAAACACGAAAAATAAATACAAGCATGTCCTTGTGTAGAAAGCAAGGTGCTTGTGCAAAGGTTGCAGTCATACTTACAATGTTTCCTCTGAAGTCAATGTTGGGGAATTTCTTGTTGATGTACTTGATGGCGGGCTCCATGGCTTTATCTGTCAGGAGGGATAGCCGCATCTTAGGGTCTGCACAGGTCTGTAACAGAGGTTAGGAAATGATAAAGACGTGAGGATTTGATGTGATCAGTTTGCACGTCATACAGTAATGACAGGGTTTTGTCATATTTCACCTCTGGGTTTTGGCAGTTAAATCCTTGATTTCTAACACATTTTCATGCCCTGCCATCATGCTCTGTGGGTTCTCTTGATTTCATTATAATGTTTTTTTTCACGTTGAGTGGCATCCAGCCAGTGGTTAGAAAAGCAAGCTTGTCAGAAGAAAGTCACTGAATCCTCAGAGTAGCTGGGAAAATTGTGGGCAGAGTGAGTAATAATGCTTTCCCCACCTCCATCAACAACCACCCTCAAGGTGACCTTGAGCAGGATAGTTAACACCGAACTGCTCCTGTGGGCCTGTTTAGAAGCTGACAGTAAAGGACTGTGTAGCAAAAATAAAAAATGCATGCATGCTCAGCAAATCTTCTCTGGGCAAGGTTTTCAAATGGCTAAAAATAAGACTGTTCTTTCACTTTTCCTCCTGATGAATGCAATCATGAGCAAGTACGTGCATACACACGCACGTTACAGAAAGGTGTATGTGTGTGTGTGTGTGTGTGTGTGTGTGAACAATACACAAAACATATTCTATCTTCTCATGGGGAGAGTGTCACTTCCTGCATGTCACATTCAGACATGTGTTGTCAGAATAAACCAATCATACTCGCTCTGGAGTCACATTATAATAGTTCATTACGTCGTCTGATTTCTTCATTATATTTTACTGGTCTGTGTGTTTCTATTCTGATGTGTGAGTTTCTCAACATTCTCTTCAGAAATAACTGAAATATGTGGTGACTGATAGCTCCGACTGACTTCCTGTTTGCACTTCCTCTTTGGACAAATAAGCTCAGTTGCCGTTGGAAGACAGTGCTTCCTATTGTATTAAGCCAGCATACACACAAAACAATTTTGTAAACAGTACACAGTTGTTACAATTATCTCATCATCATCTTGTGATTTCATTACATTTTCATTACAGTTTGAGTTACAGCTGGAGAGTTTCTTGACTTTGATTTTGAGGTGGTATGCATCTTTATAAGACACGTAGTACGTTCGTGTATTACAGATAAAGTACTTTAACATGTTTGGCTTTATACAATCATTATTCTTTGTATTGTAGATTCACATGTAGATTGTTAGATGTATCTTTGTATTGTGTAATAACTGTATGCAGGGACAAATTGTGAGAAAATTACTAAGCGTATAAGATGAAAGTCAAGTTCCTTATTTCTTGTTTCTGTTACACAGGCCACTTGCCTCTATAAATCTTCCTATTCTCCCTCACCTTCTTAATGTAGTTCATGCGTATTAGCACCCCATTCCCTCTCTCATTGAGGATGCTGAGTTTTTCGGCCAGTTTCTGTTGGTAGTCCATGGCTCCAGAAACACTGCACCTCTCCCTCCGTTCGAGCCTTGGCCTCCTGGTTCTGTGTAGCGGTTGAACCCTCGGAAACAAGTGCAACCAGAGCCTCACCCTGACACTAGGTCACATGGGGCTCATGAGTGGAGGTGGAGCCATGACTCGAGTTGGGCTGAGTGTTAAAATCACCAACATGTTTTAAACTGTATGTTGGAGTAAGTAAGTGGATATAAATTTAAAAGAAAATTCAAAAAATGTCCTAAAATTACAAAAAAGTTGGCATAAGAATTGTTGTTTTTAAAATACTTTGGTACATTTGAATTTGCAGTTACATTTTAGGAAAATACATTCTCCACAATTCATTGTATCACTCAACATTTTGATTTGATGCTTGATAGAAAACATATAATTTATGATGTCCTGTTATATAAATTAATTGCAACGTCACGTTTCCTGTCTGTTAAACATATAATGCGTCTATTGTTGTGCACAGTTTGAGCTACTTTCTCCTGCTCTGTAAAAAGACTCCTGTGAACAGAGATGGCAGAAAGGTACAAATCATATTCATAATCATATCTGTGTTGTTCAAGCAGAGTGCACTGAATGTATAAAATAACAAGCCAGTAAAGAAAACCAGGAACAGGGATGACTTTTCTGAATTTTCAGACCTGTAAAAAAAAAAGGTCTCTCTTTCACCACAAGATGGCGCTATTTACTAACTGAAGCTGTGATGAGTGAATGGGGGATCAATTATGCAACAAAGTGTGTGTGTGTGTGTGTGTGTGTGTGTGTGTGTGTGTGTGTGTAATTGTTTAATTGGATGAGACTGAACCATAGGCTATAACCAAACACACAGATACAAGGTTCACATTCACAAAAGACAACCCTTTGTTGTTACTTCAGGGGATCATAAAACTTCATAACTTTGTGGTAAGATCATTGTTTTCAGTATGTAGTCTGTGCTGTAGTCTTGTTTGCTTCCTGGGCACACAAATTGATTTACAAAGCTTGTAAATCTTGCAAGAGTCCAGACTTTGTCTTGGCTTTTGTCTACAATTTGGCTCCTAAGAAATAATTAGAACGTGTCTCTTACAAATCAGCTGGAATCAGGCTTTGTGTTTTTGTGTCTAAACAGTTATAAACACCTCGATGACCTGGAAAGCAGCTGGATAGTAACATTCCTTCCACATCAAGCTATTCTCACGTTCAGCATAATTACTGAGACTTTGTCATGTAAACTAGAAAGGCCCTAAGTTATTCAGCAACCAAGTGTTGTTTTCTGTTTTTCCTGCAAGACCCCAATAACTCCTCTTGGAATTCAGTAACAGGTTCAGTAAAGTGTGAATTGAAGAGTGCAGAGCAGAGTACTGTAGAGCTTAGAGAGAGTCATTTTCTTAATCAGAGTCACTAAAGTCAACCACAGCGAGTGCAGCGGTAAGCAAAGCGATGATTGATGTTAAGTGGACTCGAAGAAATAATCTGTTTATTATTTCCCTACTGGCAGAAGCTCAGAGAGCGGTAGACATGTTAACAAGGCTGTCTGGGAAAGCAGACAGGAGGATGTGGAAGTGGGGGGGGGGGGGGGGGGGGGG